>JARKHS020026647.1:0-167621 GCA_030143305.2 Amblyomma americanum | reverse complement strand
ATTGTAAGGCCCCTTTACTTCGGATGGTCTCATCCGCGTTGTTCTTCACTGTAATAAGTTCCTAGAAGTGTTATGCACTTGCTGCATGGTATAGCCTCAGCAGGAATTCCCCGGTGATAGAAGCCTACACAAGCGTGGGCGGGGGTGACCTTATCGCGCGGTCTCATACAAGGAGAGCACACCTCCCACCACGAGCCCCAACCATCTTCGAATGACCAAAGGTGCTTTCGCATAGGGTTTTCCTGGCGTTGAATTCAAACTTTTCGAAAGGGAAATACCCTGAATAAAATGTTTATATCTGAGGAAAAGCCAGCGGATGTAAACAAGTGATAGCTTCAAGCAAACCGAAAGAAAACGAAAAATTTTTTAAAAATATGCATGCGCGAACCGCAGCTCAGAAGCCTTCTTTACCAGGAGGAGTTGTTGGTACAAATACTGCCACGCATGCAGGGATTGATTCGGCTACGATATACATGAGTTAAAACTCAACGGGTTATCGAGTTAACGTTGACTACGATACGGGTTAACGCTGGGAATCATCTCGACGCTCTCATATCAACCTTCCAGCTCATGGTGTCGTCAATGCCTTCCCCATAGCGCTCTATGTCAATAACAAGAGCGTTGAAAATTTTGGAATGTGCAGCCCAATGAAGAAAGATGTTTTCTTTGAAGTCGTGCCTTGACGTCACTATGAGATAGCCATAGCCACCCCGGCTGCGCATCGTTCACGTCCCGCCGTTCGGCGAATCAGTGTTCTTGTTCTTACGCTTGGTTGAAGGAGCCATTCACAGCCTTTCTTGCAGTCACCCCACCAGGATACTGCTGTTCGTGGTGGTGTCGGTGGAGAAGCGACTGTTTGAAATTTTTGCCACATCGTGAAATCTGATTTTAATGCAAGAGTTACGAAAGGCAACGATAAAACAACTGCTGAAACGGAGGTCTATCTTTCGTGCTCTCCCGTTCAGTACTGTAAAATTATTGATGATCGGACCAGTTTTTCTTCACTCGTGGTTTAATGCTTATAGTAGGATTCACCGTGCCGATTGATTCGCGTGTAAAATTAATTTTCTAGTCTCTGCCTCTGTACTGATGAACATAGGCGGACGGTGCTACCTCAGATCGTGCCAATTTCAGAGAAGGCTACATAATCGTCGCACAGGTCAAAATTTCCGAATGAACGTGTTATAACTGCAGTGTTCTTCTTATCAGTTCTCAGATGAAGTCGACAGCTACACGTGCCAATCTGGTTGCCTATCTTACGTTTTCTTACTTTGTTTCTCTTCCCCTCCTTCCTTAACCTGTCTTTATATTTCGACGTGCGCTGCAAATAAGCGCCCATTCTTCCAGCTTGCCAGCTTGTGTCTGCCTCGCCTGCGTCAAGCGCAGTGTCCGACCTACGATGTAACAGAACCAAAACAGATAAAGATACTTTATTTTTAATTTTTTTTCTTGCCTGTCCCACAAGTTAAAAACCCTCTAGAAGTCTGAAGTACTGAAGTCAATTTTCCCCAAGTCCAGAAAGATCATTCGGATATTGAACACCTTGCTGGAAGTCTGATGTTTTCCGTCACCTCTAACTGGTGGATCCTTCTGCAAAACGCAAAAAAGAAAGGACATTGCAAACCTGCTGTGTGCTGCAGAAATTGCTTCGTCGCCGATGAAAGACGAAAGGCACAAGACGTCTAATGCACATGTGGCGGCTACGAATGATTGATCATGAAAAAGTGCGTTAGAAAACACTTTTTTTATAGTTTGCAAATATGAGCATCTTCAGAGGAAAAAAAAATAACGCCAGACATGTTTGATTGAGCTTATTCTAAATCGGCCTAGAAATCCACAACCAGAGTTCTTTAACCAACAATATTTTGACGAATGGTTCCCATATTCACCCTATTCTAACGAGTACTACTTGAAGATCGGCGAAGCTTGTACCTTAATGCGGCAACCCCACATCTAGCCAAATGTGGTTTGACCGACTCACCGCTGTGTGCGCCCTGTAGCCTTAACACGTGGCCCTCTCAGATTATTCGATTAAGCATGCTGCTTTATAAACGTGCAATTTCCTCCTTTTTACACAAATTTCATTGTCGTTGGGCTTCCTTGTATCCATTTCTTGGGGCAGTCTGCCGGGAACGCTGGGAAATCTGGTTGCACTCTTCGATGCGTGCAACTCACTACATGCGCGCCTTTTCGGCACGTCTTTATTTCCTTAGAAACTCAAACTTTAGATTACATACGGGCTTTGGTACGATACTACGCGTCCCTTCAGCACACTACACTAAATATTGCAGCACGAACACAGATTTACGCCCTCAATAATTGAACAAGTGCTAAAGGTAGCGCACATTATCGGCCCGGCGACCTGAGCAGGGCTTTCTCTACTGCGCCCAGTGACGTCGGAGCCTTCGTACGCTTCCGTTTTCTCTCCCACACATCGCCGCATGCTGCTTCTTAAATTCACTCTTCAAACCATTGCCCTATTTTGCAGCCGCCGTGGGGAGCAGTGCTCTGTGGATTCGGGGTAGCTGAAAGACCTGGAAGCGAAAGCTCTTAGTCCGAGAAACATTCAGGCTTAAAGGCATCAGGGTCGCAAGATTAGTCATGGAGAATTGTGGCCAATGTTAAGAGATGCTTTTTTATTGTAGCGTTTCAAGAAAGACGCGTTCTGCTTTCCTGCGACTGCCGCAGCCCAATCGCCACACATGAATGCTTAAGCATCGAGTATGTAATTAGTAAATGCGATTGTAAGGGGCTTAGATTTGAATATGTTAATAAAACTTTGTATTGTTTTAATATAAAGTATGATTATTCTTAGTTTAAATTTATCTTACGCACTAGGTAGAAAAGTGCGAACAATTTTTCTCTTCAACATACCACCATCTGTGCAAGCGTGCCGTTCGTAGCATGTTCAGGCTGAGTTATGCTTAATCAAGGTATAAATCGTCATGCAAGCCCACGGAAGCTCCTAGTTCACTAAAATAAACCCTTTGTAGCTACAATTATGTTTGAAAAATTAGTTTTATTCTCGATTTTATAATGTTTGCTCTAGCAATCATTTGAAAAAATTGCATCGCATTATGCCTTTTTGAGGAAATAGCACTAACGGTTGAAGAAGGACAGTCTCGACTTACCAGTGCCTTCTTAATCCATGTCCATCCTTCCCCTGACTGTAAAATTCAGGGAAGAAAGCGTTATCGTACTTAGCCCCTGATATATGTTCTTCATTTGTGTCATAACACTCTGACTCAATTCAGCTGAGGAGACAGCTCCAAATCATAGCGGTATCGGCGTGCTACCTTTCATCGTGTCAGCCTTAGCGAAGGATCAGGGGGTAGGAATGAAGAGCCTTTGTTTTGCGTATAGACTAAAATGGACGCCAGTTTTAGGCGACTGAGGCAAGTTAATCGCCGCGGCTGAAGCCTTCAGAAGAAGGAATAGACGAAGAAACTGAGAGGATAAAAATAAGAAGCGTTTTAAAAAGAGAAATTTCCTTACAAAGCCCTTTGCACATATTTAAAATAAATGTGTAAAAAACAAACGCTACAACAAGTTTACTTCTTTCTAGGTCCCAGAGTTAACATGAACGCTATTCCCAACGCTTTCTTGATGAAATGTTATTAATCCTGGCACAGTTTGTCTTGCAAGACTGCGGAAAACGCAACGGCACTCAAAAAAGGCTGTCTTTACAAGAACCTTCGCGTTCAAGAAATCAGTTTCTTTTTTTGTGCGCGTGAGGTTGCACTGATTGAACGCGCAGGTACACAACGTACCTTTATTTTCCAATGCTCAAAATAACTATGAGTCATAATCAGTACTCACTGACACGGTGCGGACGCTGTGTGCGAGCTGTAAATTAAAAATATGCAGATTTTAGCATACATCGCCTTCTCCGAAGGGTATTCTGCGTTAATGTGTTATCGTGGCAGGCTGACGCGACTGCGTAAACAGGTGCATAAAAATGCGTTGGCTACATTTTTTATCTCTAAAATAACCTCTGTCGGTTCTGCGATATTCGGTGACTATGAGTGGCACGTCAGTGTCAGGATCTAACAATGTGGCATAGTGCAAGGTGACCTTGTTCAAATACCCCCCCACCCCGGACTTCACTGCGAAACAATCTCCGTTCATAGGGGACAGTGTCTAATCCCAGAAAATATCTGTCGGCGACATTCAGCATAGCAGTTGTAGTGAAAGGGAGCAGTGACGGAGATAAAGACTCGTTATTATTTCCATTTCCACAAAATAGGACACTATCTTCACCTCATTATGCAGCCTAGTCACCAGAATTGAGAGTGGGTTGATTTGGATTGCAGTCTGTTATGTGTGCTTAAAGAGGACGCAGAAAAAATGAAAAACTGAATATGAGAACGTGCTCAAGGTGGTGTTTCTTTATCGTTGGAGATAGAAGGGCCAGTTTATGTCAGTTATAGCCGGCTACTAAATCTGGAGAGTTACTTCCTTGGTATCGGAAGCTTCCCAACTGTCGCCGCCTACGCACAGCTCAACGCCGCTAGCCGGTGGCTTCGTCGCAGTTCCCAGGGTTGCTGATCAGCCGGGCCAACCTCCTGCGCGGACACCAGATAGCGCCTAACTAAAGGTAAGAATGACACTACAGGTCCAGGCTGTGTCCATGCGTATACTTTGATGTGGTGCCGCCGGCGCGTTGAGTGTCCTGTGTTCGTGTTCGCTGGATAAGAATGTATTGTGTCTCCCGTCTGAATGCGGTTAGACCGTCCCAAAGATGAGGATGCCGCGGAGGTCAGGTCCCAGACCTTGTATTAGGCCAGAGTTGACATAAGCTGACCTTTTAGTATGCGCGTTTACAGAAACACCGCAGTATACCACAATAGTCTGATCAAGTTCTCGCTCATCCTTTGCCCTTTCCTTCGTCGCGTTGCACCCCTTTTGTGAGTGAGTTCTGTAACTATTCCGGCAGATATTTAAGGATCCTGTTGAAGTTTTGGCGCATTCAGAGAATATTCACTCATAAAAAAATCTTGAGAACACAGGCAATCATTACAAGAACACAGTTTAAAAATGTTTTTTTTTAAAAATCTCACTGCTAAGAAAGTTTTTACTAAAAAGGAAAGAGTTCGTACCAAGTAGCAAAAAAATTCATTCAACACTTTTACAATCAAAGATCTCAAAACAAACTGCACTCGGACGTAAAAAGCCAAATACATGAGCTCAAGAGTATAATATGAAGGAAGCAGTGGGTGCTCCAGAATATCACAGCATACTGGGGGACCCCCTGTGACGATTATGTTCATTTGTGTTTCGCAGAGGCCAATCCAGTGAGGGAATCTTTCATAAGAAGAGAAAAATATGGCGTTCCCTAAAAAAGAAACAATGGACTCAGAAGATACAGCATCAGCCAAATGCCTTCATTTTCAATTGTCCCTTAAAGGCAGTACTGCTCAAAGAACAGCGAAACGATGACGGGAACAGTACAAGTGAAAAGTTGAAAGATACACTTCACGCTTCCACCCTCCCTATGATCAAGCACTTCACCGCAATCAACTGCCATGCGCACTGATTGCTTTAAAAGCCCTTTCAAAGCACTGACTCCCTCAAACTATACTGTGTTCTGCGGAGCAGGACTCAGATTAACGAGCCTCCTCTTTGTGCTTGCTATGTGAAACTGCAGTCTTCTCGCGACAAATGAGACTCATGCAGAACTAAATAAAGCATGCCAAAATGCTTCACCACTCTGAATTGTTGACTGGCTTGCCTCACAATTCTGTATAGCATCTCGGGCTCGGCAATTAAGTTTATTTTTCTGCATATTTTTAGCTTCTTTTGCTTCATTCAAAAGCACCACTGAAATTTAGCGTTCAACAGCCAAATTGATTCCCAAAACGCGTCTCAAAATCGACAATTTTTGTGTCGATGTTAGCCAGAAATGAGTTTTGTGAAGTTTAAAACGCGTTGTAAAGGCACAATACGCCTTCCATGAACAATTACCACCCTCTATTGTTGAAAAATGCAACCAGAGCATTTGCACACCATAATTTCTCTTTGGCGGTGGGAGCAATGCAGCATCGAACGGACTAACGTGACTCGTTATTAGCGATATTGGTACAATCTCCCATGAAAAATCCAGTTCGAGTAATGGTTAAAGGGTTAAGCAAAGCCGTCATTATGATACCATGAACACCAGAAGAATCAGGTTATACTATGAAAGTACAGAAAGTTTTCCAGCCTCTTGTACCATTCCCTGGAACCCATATTGCACCTTTACATGCCTTCAAAACGTACGCACCTGTTAAACGCTGGTTTCCACCCGTTTTTCCTGTTAAGTTAAAGAAACAGGCAAAAGTTTTACCATACTCGCTTTTGCTGAAGGAAATCTAGTGCCATAGTGTCTTAAAACGACAAAAGTAAAACGACCAAGTAAAGTAGTGCATAGAATGCAATGTCTAGACTTTCCCTTCAGAGTCTAGTCTCATTGCTTGATTAAATCTGGTCTCCAATGAATAGCACCCGGAGCAACCGGAATATTGTTACTTGCCAGATAGCAACGCTGCCTTACTGACAACCCGTCAGACATGACGCTATAGTACTAACACTACTTGGAAGATAAAGCACCTAATTCGAGCATATTTTTCGTTTGCCATGTTTCAGCACCACTGTCCTAAGAAAAGAGATGTGTGGTAGAAATGTAGAAAGAGCATATTTTTGCTCCGGACAAGACGCAACACGCTTTTCATGCGACAGTTGCGAGTGGCGGATAATGAGGCGTTCAGCGGAAAGAATGTTCAAAAGGAATTCGATGGCAAATAGTATGAAACTTCTAATCTTTTATTATAAAAATATCGTATCTATTCCAAAGACACACTAAAGGTAAATATCAATCGAAGTATAATATTGGTACGTTCTTCTTCGAAAACACTACCGAAGCTTTTTCAGACAGGTAGTTACACGCAGCGACCGAATGCTCGGCGAGTTCTACCTTGTACGATTAATAACTGGACGTCTCACTCCAGTTGTAGCCAACACTGTGCTGTGCGCGTGTGTTTTAATTCCCCTAAAATGAAATAATCACGCGCACAACCTGGACAAATTTGTTATTGTGTAAATAGTTTGTACATATTACTTCTCCCCCTATCCTCTCTTCCTGTCCCCTCACCTCTTTCATTTCATTTCTCCATTCTGCCTGCTGTCCTTTATTTCCGCTGCCCCAGCTCAGGTGCTTCAGTATCGATGGCAGATGCCGGGGCTAGCAAAAATCTTTTCCTTCCTTTTTATTATTATTTTAATAAAACAACCACTACTACCACCACCAGCTTTTTCAGAGCGGAGAGGTGGCTGCGGTGCAGAGAAAATAGCGAATGCAAGTTTAAACCTTTCCGCAGATGAAAGCGCCCGCTAAAAATTACCACTCTGACGGCATCTCTATGACGCATATGCCATGAAGCTCTCCTATCAATCAAAGCTTTGGTTCGGTTTATGGTTCATGGGTGTTTAACGCCCCAAAGCGACTCGGGCTATGAGGGAGGCCGTAGTGAAGGGCTCCGGAAATTTCGGCCACGTGGGGTTCTTTAACATGCACTGACATTGCACAGTACACGGGCCTCTAGAATTTCGCCTCCATCGAAATTCCACCGCCGGGGCCAGTATCGAAACCGCGTCCTTCGGGCCAACAGGCAAGCACCATAACCACTGAGCCGCCATGGCGGCTCATGAAATTTATTTAATGAGACTCTTTGCATTGTTCGCTACTCCTATTGCTCTGCTTTCGTTGTGTTTCAACGGTTATTGCCCATTCACGGCGAAGTAAATTTCCTCAAGAAAACGCATGAATACGCCACCAGCCGAAGTTGCATTAACGTACAAATGGTGGCGCCACGTGTACGTCGGTTTTACGCAATTTTTTCGCTTATAAAAAACATTGTTTTCGGTAAAAATGGCATAGTTGGTATCAGGTGACGCTAACTTGTCACTTATCCTGACTTCGTATTCCGCTTCAGTGTCCCTTTAACGCAAAGTTTTTGCTGAGATGAATATGTGCGTGAAATTAATACAATACAGAACAGAAAGAGCGATGCAAGAGTACACGTTATCCTTAACGTACTTCAAGCATGCAAAAGCGCCGCTTTTAACGCCCTCCTGACGGTGCGTAGCTGATTTACGGCATACTGCTGCAAACGTTCAGAAAAGAACCCCTTTCGTTGACGGTGCTATAAATATATAGATATTTGATCAAGCATGTTCCGCACTTACCTGTGGGACGGTATCCGGTCGGGTATCCTGCTAAATTAGGAGAACAGAGAGAGGTTCTACCTTACTCGCCTCGCTAAAGGAAATCGAGTGCTATTCGCGATTTTAACGACCGAAAGGACACGCCTTAGTTTATCCATTATGGCGGCGCTTATGGCGTGGCCTACGTACATACGCTTGTTTTTAAAATTTCACGACAACCCTGTTCTTCTTTGTCGATGGCGGAGATTTAGTGTGAGTCAGTCTTTCGTTGCACAACCTTGTAAAAGGTCGAAACGAGAGGCAAAGAAAAAATAGCTGTCTACTATGTGTTAACAGCTGGCGTGAATGCGAAGCGGTGAACCGTGGAGGAGTACTTTTGAAAGAATTTAAAATTGATATCATCGATGTCGTAAACATTGCGCAGCAGATTAATGAATAAACTAGAAGCGAAATTTTCTGCGTTTAGCGCTACAGGTAAGCATGACGCAGTGGCTTGCGCAGGAAACAAGCTCAAAACTTTCTCACCGTGACATAATTTTTAACTTTTAAAGCTTCCCCCGTCTTGCGTATTTTCGGCATCATAAATTTTGATGACCACGTGTTGCTTTGCATGCGGATATAGATTTTAATCATGTACAGACATGCAAGGCGAGAACAGTATGAGATTTCTCCACTCGTTTAGTGCATGTTGTTACAACGATGACATGGGGAAATAATTAAATTAAAAAAATATAACGCAATATAGTTCGAGTAAATAATTATATCACCCTCTCTCTCTGTCTTTCTCTCTGTAAGCAAGAACTGATCGTACGATTCCGCCCTAATAAGGCCTGCCATTACAGGTAAATCCATGCACAAATCTCCTCGCGCTTCCGTCACTCGTTTTTGGGATAGTTGTTAACAAATTGTGCCTCATATTTACAGAGGTTCAAGCAAATGATCTCTCAAGATACAGAGGCTCGGTGCCGGATAACAACTATTTTCATGGTCCCAGGAGGCAAACTTCCTGTCCCCGAGCTCTCTCTCTATTGCTGGCACAAGAAGACTAGCACAATGACACCTCCGCTCCTATCTCGTCAGCGTGCGAACATCCTTTAACAAGCAAGATAATATAGCGCAGAATAGACAGGACACACGACGAAACGAACGGCACGAGCGCTTAAAGTCTTGTGTCCTGTCTACTTTGTGTTATATTCTCTTGCTTTATCGTGCACCAACAAGCCCAAAAAGCCACACTTTTGATCCTCTAACAAGCTTTCTCAGAAATAATTTTAGAACAAAACTCTGTCAACAACGTCTGAGTGTGGCAGCTAAACACTCGAGCAACAGAACGAACGGCAGGGTGTCGCGCGGCGACCCTTCCTTTGGACTTGTTCGCGGCGCCGCAGCAGAACGGTGTCGATTCTCTCAAAATCGCCATTAGTGTTCTAACGCGATGAGATAAAAGCAGCTGCGTAAAGTGTTGCACGAAATGCGATGCCTACAGCCCCGTTCTGAAATGTAGACTTACCGCTTTTAAAAGTAGGTCTACATTGAAAAGCAACAAAAAAAGTAAGAACATTATTGTCATACCGCTACGCTACTTTGCTCACAACCCATGTGCACCACTTTATAGTACCGAATTGGCGAAGAAGAGATTGTCTAATACGAGGAGATTTTGGTCCACCACATATGAGCACTATCGTCTTAGCGAAAGAGAACAGTGGCAGAGCCAAACAGACGGTTTGATTTCTTTTTTGGGTGAGACGCCACGCGGTTTTTTGGCGAGTGGTGAAAATAAGTAGCAAACAATGAAGGCATTAGTGAGTAGAATGTTCGATTGTTCGAAGGGAATGGAACTGTAAAGATGTTAAAAATTGTCATATATAATCGAAAAAATAAATTTCAACCCTTATGTGTTGGCGGAGATAATTATGCCTGTGAAGTTAACAGGAAACTTAACAGTTAGAACTAGGCAAGGTGCATGTAGTCCTCAACGTGCTGCGAAATATGGAAAAGCGCTGATCATAATGCTCTCCTGGCGGTGCGCAGTTCGATTGCAACATAATGCTCTAAACGTGGGGAATGCATCCATGTACTGAAGTAAAGCCGCCTTGGCCATTAACTGCGCATTGGAAAAATCTCGTTATATTGTGAAAGTAGAAAACTTTTGCAGCCTCTTGTACTCAGTGGAACTCTTAAGCACTCTCTCATTTTTGTATGCAAAAAGATTTTTGATCAAAAATGATTCGCACTCACCTGGGGAACGGTATGGACTCTGGCCGCCTGATAAATTAAGGGAAGATACAAACGCTTTACTTTACACGCCATCGCTGCAGCAAGTTCAGCTCTCTAGTATCTTTACGCGGCATGAGAAAAGCGACTTCGTAAAGCGGTGCATGAAATGCGATGCCTGTACTTACCAGTCTGAAATCTAGTCTTACTGTTTGCTTACATCTGGTACTCATTAGATAGCGCCGATAGCGGTGAGAATATTGTTTTTTTTTTCATGTCGCAACGCTTCGCTGTTCAGAACCTGCAAGTGCCACATTATAGTGCCAGGTCCACTTCGGAACGAGATCGCCTCATGCATGCAGATTTATGCCTTCAATGTTTCAGAATCGCTGTCTTGGAAAGCATAAGGGTGTTGAAAGAAGGGACATTTTTATTCCACTTTGAGATAAGACATCACAGGCTTTTCAGGCTACTGGTGCGAACCAGTGGCATATTATGAGGTTTTCAGCGGAAAAAAAATTTCATTGTTAATTCAATAGAAAGCATTGCAGAAAGTGTCATCTTTCATTAAAGCACTCAAAAATTAGTCTTAACACGAGATATTCCTAATATAAAGCTGTCTTTGAAATTATTGGAGAGGCTTAGCGAAAGAAAAACGATGCCAGGGCACATCTAATCCTTAAAGGGGCGCAAAATGCGCACGTGTGCCTTTCATAAAGTTTCTCTCTTTTGCTTAGTTAAATCACCATGTAAATGTATTGCTACGTACGTCAAAGCTACTGTAACAAAAGAAAAGGCGTCATAATCACGCTCTCCGCTTTCACAAATTCCTTTTTATTGTGAACGTACACACTTTTCGTATCATCCCCGGGGAAAACATTAACGACGTAAACTTTTTATCATACTGTGCTATAAATGATTCATAAAGCATGGTTAGTACTCACTTGGGTGATGTCTAAAGTTGGGTTCTGTAAAATAAAGAAAATGACGAACTTCGTTCCAGAAAATTCTTAGTTTGTTCCACAGAAAGCCTACACAAAGTGAATCATACCAAGAAGTATTTATGAACGCAGTTTTTCGTATCTTGTTAGGATTTACTACAAAAATCAATAAATAAGCAGATCTCCCGTCGGCAGCTTGCATTTTGTTTTTGCTAGAAACGTTTTTGCTACAGTCAAAAGCTTTCCCCATTGGTTTTCTATGGCAGTCTTAACCTATCTGTGCCAGGCGATGAAAAATACTTTAAAAGAAAGTTTTTGCTACGCATCAGAAGAATGGACCATTATTTTCAACATTTCTATAACAGTGACTTACAGTATTTGAATATTGAAAAAATTGTTTCACAAATGCTTGACAAGTTCGGACTGGTACTTTTAGGACACGCAGTTTTGGCAAACGAACACAGTAGAGAAAGTTAAAATCTGTTTTCTTTAAGTCCCGAATCAGACCCACGATGTTTCCTGGTGATTAGCGCATGCCACTTAAATCAGATTAGCACGATCTACTAAGAACACGCCACCTAAGAACCGAATAACCCTGTCTTCAAACGTCATGTCGCCGTTGACTGAAGCAAGGAAACTTTCCTTGTTGGCCGGTATTGACGATATCTACTTATGATTACTAAATATATCAACTGTACAGTGCAGTGTATTTGTAGTTGTTCCTTGTAGCGGCTTTTTACAAGCCTTATTTCAAAATACTGGCAAAAGGACGTTGTCTCTACATTTTAAGCGATATTTAATTTTATCGGGAGCAACGGCGAAAGTTATCCCGCGCGAATATGCTTGGCCAGCGAAAACACGAAAAACTGCGAAAAACTTCAGGATGAGGCAGCCCTGTCCAAATTTCAAGCACAAAAGGTGAAGCCATCGGTTGCAAGGAGAAGAACGCAGACACAAACGACATTATCTTTCGTTCCCGCTATCTCGCCCTAATCTGCTCCTAAATCATGAACTTGGATTTCTGCTGCTTATGAAATGTGTTCTTTTCTAACCGCAGTCCGCGAGAGCACGCAAGAAGTGAAAAAATATAATCTGGGAAGGCTGCTCAAGAGTAGGACCACGGCACACTTTGCTCATCGCCTTGTAGCCCCCCTTACAATGCACGACGACCTCTATTGCTCATGACTTGAATGTGCCCCTTCTATCATGCCAGCATCGCACATGTTGTTCTGTGCGCGCACCTCAACTGCTTCTTTTTCGACCGGCTTTGCAGGCGCTGCTAAATACTGAAAATGCCTTCCTCAGCGAATCGTCAACATCGCCTGCGCACCATCGTCCGCTGAAAGTTTAACTATCCTACAATGCATCTCAAACGCGTGTTTCGTTGTCCCTTTTACTATTTATCGCCTATTACACCTTATATGTAATACCACCTCGAGGGTTTTCTCGAAAGAATATAAACTGTGTTGTACCGTATTCTATTGAGCAGACCCAAAATAACTTTAACGGGTGATTTTTTGTGTAGAAAAAGCCTTCACTGTGTTTTAAAAAAATGAACATAGAGAAAGGTACAACAGAACTTTCGTTCGCAAAAAATTGTGCCAAATTATCTGCGGAACCACGGCATAGTTTGTGCGGCAAGCCTGTGTAAAGAACCTCTAGTCTAAAAGGTAGCTTTCACGAATACAACCATTATTTAGAGAAATAAGTCTTAATTTTGATTGTGCGACATTTTAGGGCTCTCTTCTACCATTCATCGAAAATCGTTGCACTGCGTCACGTCTTAATGAGGCTATAGTAAAATGTAAACGATCAAGCATGATTTGTACTCACGTGCTGGCTCATATGTAAGTACTGCTCCTGAAAGTTAACAGAACAGATTGAGATTTAACGTTCATGCCTTCGCTAAAGAAACTCAAGCGGTAAAGTGTTTTTATGTGGCGAGACAAAAATTCGCAAACTCGTACGCGAAATGGGATGCCTAAGCTCCTCATTTTGAAATGAAGTCTCCAGCTTCAACTTAAACCTGATCGCACTAGAAAGCACCCCGAGGGTGGACGTAATTTCGCTGGTTAATACCGCAACGCTACCTTTAACAGGGCTCACGTGGAATCACAATGAGGTGCGCACTGCCTGGCTGTGCGGCACTGCCGTACGACTGGCGGCGCGATACGAAATACTACTGAAAAAGAAGGCTCCGGCCTTGAACAGTAATTTTCCAGGCTGCAAATAAAGCGCATTTCATCGAGCCAGAAAAGCAATTATGTGGTTTGAAAAATAATCTCAGTGCTTCAACAGGACGGATGCGAAAATAGTGGGTGCTATCTGGGAATCACTCTCAGCGTGGTCTAGCAGCTATAACTGCCAGATTGAGAACCACAACTGCATTATCTACTCAGAAACACTTCTTACGCACAACGTGATTCGCACGATAGAAGAAAAACTTTGTGCAACAGGCAGAGATATGGTTATACTGAACCATTCTTATTAAGGGAAAAAAATGTAAAAAAAGAATATAACACCAATTTTCCTGTATTTTACGAAGAGAGATTCATCACCACCATACCCGATCTTCCCGGTGTTACGTGGAAGCTTTGGTATTGAGCAAGATACCTTTTAACCTTTTACTTGCCAATATTCCAAAATTGAAACAAATGTAACACAAATTTTATTTCCCTTAAAAATACACGCTTCGATTTTTTTGCTTTCATATATTGTATGATGACTGTGGAAAACTTCGCATCTATAATGATTATTACGGACTGGTTTAAAGACCTTTAATTATTGTTTGGAATCGGGAATATTGCCCACATTGTGCCAACTGAGTGTTTCTGGAGCCTTCTCGCAGGAAATGAAACGTTGAAATAAACAAAACAGAACAAAACTAATCACAAATAATTGCTGATTGCGTGAAATAATAATAAAGCGCTAGAACTTGTCTGTCTTGCACTGGTAGAAAGTTTATGCAAATATTCCTTTTTGGAAACAGCGCTGGCAGTAATAAAATGAAGTTATAGTTGATACTCTTATATTAGAATTCCCGCATTACGCCAGCTAGCCTAAACGCTGTCGGGTCACTCCATGTGAAACGTCCGCGACCGCAAAGGTGACCACCGCCAATTGCTTGAAAAAAAAAAAACAGGCTAGTTGGCGATTATGTGCATGAAGTTTCAAAGAAGTATTTTTCTAAAATTTTGTTTTTTGCTGACATGTGCGGGCTTTGAAATTGCCGCGAAAAAGAAAAAGATGGCTAAGAACTTAGTCGTAAGGCTGCAGTAGTGGATTTTTTTACTGCCGTAACAAAAATTTCGACAGTACCTGCTATAGGCCTCTGCAAGTATTTAACGGAAAGAACCTTTACCTTGAGCGAAAACGAGAGCCACCAGGCACGAGAAAACGAAGGCATAGACGGCAATACGCGAGCTCATCGTGGCTAGTCGGCAGTGCGGCGATGGAACCACAGTGTGCATTGTGGCTTCCGGTGTCACATAAATCTGCAAGGGTAGCCAACTTATCTTATGTAAATTTATTTTCTATGTTAATGTAGCGTTTCTAATAGGCTTAGTTATGCAGTCGATGAGAGAGTTATAATAGAGCTTCTGAGTAAGTAAACTCTCGCTGCTCGACATAATTTTCTAGTGAATAATGAATTTTTCTAATGAATTTGAAAACTTACGAAACTGCGGTTCAAAGATGAAGAAAGAGATACGTTTCATTTCATCCCCTCTTCATAAGGATAACTTGGGGACAATTACAGCGGAAAGAATTCCGCGCAATTTTGAGCTAAATATTTCGACACTTATTGTACATAGAAGCTACGCTGACGGTTTATTTCGAAATGCTCTTTTGTGTTCGTAGCAACGCAGTGGGATGACTCATAACATGTGTCAAAATGATATTTTCGCCAGCTTTTGCCTATTACCATCCCATTATGAAGTTATCCATATTCTGGGGCAATAGTGTTCAAAAAAACCTATTTGAACTGTTTCGTTTTCACTCTTGGTAACATTTTGCATAGGCAGTATATTAAGCATGTACAGTTTAATGCATTAATTAGAATTTCTGCGATTCATCTTTCACGTCGTCTTTACCGTAAGAAGCAGGTGGCGCTGCTAGCATACTGACCTATTAGTCGTGGCGTCGACGGCATTGGGAGGCATCAGTGATAGGCAGGCAGACAATAAGTTTGAAAAAGCAATCTTGTCAATATGCACAGCCTGGAAACTCCCGAATTTGCAGGGCTGAATAAGTCGTTATTACTGCTCAAAAGGTGCAAGTGGTGTACGAGTGTCTGTCATCAGGGACGCAGTGAGAGAGGTAGCTTTCAGTTCAAGCCCCTAGGCTTTGCTTTTAGAGGAGGTAACACAGCCTTAATAATATTCAACAATACCACTGATCAGGCGCTTACTGTACAACGGCATCAGATAACATGGTTATAGAATACAATCATCTCGAGGAATGGGTAAATGACGGAGAAATGCACATCGAACAGCACAAACTTACTGACGGACTGAACTGAGGAGACGGACTTAGAATCATCACCATGCGGATAGAGTTGGGAAGCAAATTTTGCAATTATAAAAAAAAGGCTATGTCAAGGAAGAGCGCAAGTTTTTCCTCTCATCCTCTGGCAAGCTTTTATGGGAGAACATGTTTTTACGCAATCTATACGGTGGACATAACAATCGAGAGCTCCTATTGAGAACGAACCGTTAGAAAATATCAAGACCAGCTCAGTTATTCCAAAACACTTTACGAAAGCGTCTTAGCTCCAAGGAGGCCAAAAGACAAATTAATGCGTGCATCCAATAAAATCTCTTAGCAAGCGCAGCCCTCAAGCGAGGCCCGTTGGCAAGTATGGGTCACTCTCAAAGTACTTCAGTTGGCGCGCCTCTAGACCAGTGCTTATGTTTTCGGGTATTCTTTCAAACCCTAGCAGACAATGTGTTTTAGGGCGGCCACAGGCTGCCCTGTCGCATTACTTCACGTCGCTTCGCCAATCAGTAATCCGCAAGGCTGTGTGATATCAGGTAGTCGCCTAAGTTAAGCACTCGCGGTCTTTGTTTTTTGCTCATTGTTCGGGCAGCAAATAAGTCGACAGCAAACCGCTTTGTTTACTTCGCCGAAAAAAGTGTATCATAATAATAATAATTGTTTTTTTTTTGGGGGGGGGAGGGGAAAAGAAATGGCGCAGTATCTGTCTCATATATCGTTGGACACCTGAACCGCGCCGTAAGGGAAGGGATAAAGGAGAGAGTGAAAGAAGAACGGAAGAAAGAGGTGCCGTAGTGGAGGGCTCCGAAATAATTTCGACCACCTGGGGATCTTTAACGTGCACTGACATCGCACAGCACACGGGCACCTCAGCGTTTTGTCTCCATAAAAACACAGCCGCCGCGGTCGGGTTTGAACCCGGGAACTCCGGATCAGTAGCCGAGCGCCCTAACCACTGAGCCACCGTGGCGGGTAAAAAGTGCAGCCGAAAAGTGCAGACTTTTCATAGTGGAATCCAAGCGCCATCGGAGCCTTAGTATTCCTATCGTTTTGCAGGACTCTCCGACAAGTGCACCCCTAACAACTAACCGTACGCTAAAATGTCCGGCTTTGGCGTTTCGAAGTCATTTTTGTAGGGCCAAACTTTTGCATGACTTACATCTTTTTTAAGAATGTGTCGCGCATTTTCATCACCTTGCATTGAGTTCATGGACGTTCTAGCGCTTGTCCGCCGTTGTCCGTGTTTGCCACGCTTTATTTTTACCACGAGTTCAAGGAATTTGAAATTAAGTTTCACAAAGCAGATTCTTCTGCACAAATGGAGTAACGGGAAAATATTGTGCAGGATATGTCAGCTGCACTCGAGCCAATAGCTCTGCTGTTAGCCATGAGCTCCGGACCAGACCTGTAGCGTTCAAAGTCAGGATGATCCGTGTAAGCCTCTCGTAATCAAATGAGGGTACCCTGGGCCGACAATGTAGATAGGAGGATTTTCTTTTCTTCAAAATTAGCCAAATGCAGAAGCCGAAACGTCTCAAATTGCTGTAATGCTGCAATGGCAAGCAACACCACCGCTGGTCCTCAAGGAAAAAGTATAAAAGCGAATGGAACGATATACATCCTGCAGTACCTGCGCGCCAAGCCAGTTTTAAACAAAACATTTCCACGTTCGCTTTTCAGAAACTTCTTGTAAGCTTGAACAACAGAGCATGAAGGTTTTTTGAACGTGGTTTCATATATTGATTTCTACAACGTTACCCTCTCATTGACTGAGATGTATATGAAGAAATCGGCGGAACATCTGAGCCCAGAAGTACACGGGAACGAAGTGATCGTGAGACCCGTCCCTGAAAAAGCAAGGATGGGCTTATGGTGTATCAACTGTGAAGATTTGGTTTCAGCTAGGTGCTACTTACTAAATTCATAAATACTAGCAGAATGGCAGAAGCAGACGGAAACTAAAACGCTAGCGGTTGTCCTGTAGTCTGGCGTCTTAGATGTCTTAGTTGTTCTTAGATGTGCGCCGGGCTTAAAGATTGTTCATGACCATGAAACAAGGTGAAAAGTCGGGCTGGTTGGTGCATGATCTTGTGGCGGGAGCGGCGCAGCACGAGACAAAAAGAGAGAGGCAGGACACGACACTGACTAACAGCCAGATTTTTTAATGCACGTTCTTCGAATATATACATCTCGCTCGTACAAGAAGGAAAAGACAGAAGCATGAAAAACACATAAGATGCACAGGTGGTAAAATATTAAGACATCGCACGCAGATAATCAATTTTGCTGTCACGAAGAGCTATTGAAGGTATGCTGACGCATACGTCGCTCTTTTGTCGGATGTTGAAGGCGTCCTAAATTTCCGTGGTCCGTTGATCAAAATATGACGTGATGACCATTGCGTTGTTAAGCTGCGAAGCACATTCATGCTCTCTGCAATGTTTTACTAATTCATTGCTGATGGCGCGCTTTACGGATCTTTTGTGCTCTCGAAGCCGTTCATTCAAACAGCGCCCTGTTTGACTAATGTGCGTCCGCATGAAAGAGATATTTCATAAACCACGCTTTTAACACAATTCACATGTTTTGTCCGGTGTTTTTTATTTGCTCGCTGTTAATTTTGGCCCGCAGGCTTCTGACCTTGTCTTGTGCTGACATGAGACTTTTACGCCAGCTCTTGCGCCTGCCTTTTAGAGGCTGTGGGAAATGCCATGAATGCAAGGAATGACCGCGTAGTTAAGAAACCTGTGCGCCAAAGTGAACAGCGAGCAAAGAAATCAATGCAAGGAAAACCACCGGACAAAACATGTGAATTGTGTGAGAAGTGTGGCTTATGAAATACCTCTGTCATGCGGACGGACCTACATTGGTTATACAGGGCGCTGTTTAAATGAACGGCTTCAAGAGCACAAAAGATCCGTAAAGCGCGCCATCAGCAATGAATTAGCAAAACATTGCAGAGCATGAATGTGCTCCGCAGCTTAACAACGCAATGGTCATCACGTCATATTTTGATCAACGGACCACGGAGATTTAAGAAGCCTTCAACATCCGACAAAAGAGCGACGTATGCGTCAGCATACCTTCAATAGCTCTTCGTGACAGCAAAATTGATTATCTGCGTGCGATGTCTTAATATTTTGCCACATGTACATCTTATGCGTTTTTCATGCTTCTTTCTTTTCCTTCTTTTACGAGCGAGATGTATATATTCGACAAACGTGCATTAAAAATCTGGTTGTTAGCGTCGTGTCCCGCCTCTCTCTTCTTTGTCTTGCTGCGCTGCTCCCGCCGCAAGATCATGGACCTACCAGCCCGACTTTTCACCTTGTTTCATGGTTATGGACAATCTTTAAGCCCGGCGCACATCTATGAACAACTATTATTATCTCGTCAAAAAACAGAACTTCATAACCTTTTTAACTAACACAGTCAGCTGGTTACCGATAATGGGAAATTAACATATCTTGCTACAAGGAGCTAAAAGATTTTATATGTCCTACATATTTCTGTGCTTCACTTGGCCGCCGACAAGATGCAGAATAAAAAATAATTACAGCCCATTTAGCTTACATGGCCAAATACCAAGCATTTGGGCTAGCAAGTCGCGTTTCATTTCACTTTCGGTTCGGGGCTAGCATTTCGAGTTCAAGCTTCAGGCAGATATTGGCGAAATCGGTGATTGGGGACCTTAGTGGTAGCGCACTATAAAAATTTTGGACGCTTAACGCACCAGCGGTGTGTTTCGGATTCATTGTGCACGAATGGAAGTTGATGAAAACGACGACATTCAGAGCTTGAGAGAGGGGCTGTTAAACACTAGGGGTGATAGGTTGCGGCGATAGCATTGTGCTCTCGTGCATTGAACAGCGAAGCCCCTCGGTTCGCGCTGCCATGGGTTGGGAACCCCGGTGCGGCCATATTTATTTTATATTTGCAGGTCTAGCTGGCTTCAGGCAAACAGACAAAGGGTTTTTTCACACTCAAAGCTTAAGTTTTAGTGCACTAAAAAAGACTGACATACCAATGATTGTGACGCAAACCAGCTTTTCTTATATAGTGGTTTCTGTGAGCGAAGCACAGCAGTTCCCTGGACTGCACACACATACTGCACACACTTCATGCAGAATAGTTTCAGAGTATTGCCTTGAATAGGAAAGCTTGAATTAAGGTAAAAATTAAGTATCTAAAAAAAACGGTGTGAAATCAAAAGCTCTACGTGATACCATCGAATTGTTATGCAAAAGTTTAGTCACTTCTTGTGTAGAGCTGCTATGACTTGCTTGTCAAATATGTTGCATTATAAATTGACTATTTGCACATTATCTGCACATTTTCAAATTTTGCGTCGTCATCCGATCCTTGGAGTTCAGCAATGTTTGCTCGATTTTGAAAACAAAGCTCCTCATTTACACCTAGAGTGCTTTCTGCGCTTCGTGGAGTTTTTTGCAATAATATTTCTGAATCGAAATGACACTGAGACCCCGAACGCTGTTTTCATCAGGGGAAGCCCCAAACAAGTGTGCTCCCTCATGGAGCACAACGTGGTTTGGCAGATCAGTTTGCCGTGGTTTTGTAGCGATAGCTACATTACGGTAGCATTCCGTGCCTTCAGCGTGTCGGCGCCGCCACCCTGTGGCTACGCTGCCACGCTGTCACGTGGTTGGTTACATGGTGTGGAGGAGCTGCCGGCGGCGCGGCGCCGTAGCTGATCACATGGTTCGTCACGTGGTTGGTCACGTGACCAGCCACGTTGTGCGGAGCAGCTGCTGCTGCCGGCGGCGCGGCGCGCCGGCGAAACCGAGCTGCCTCAGCTGTCTGCATGCGCCGCGTCAAGTGGGACAAAGATGAAGAAGGAACGCCCAGCGAAACGGAGCGGCCAAAGACTAACTCTGCAGTTCAACTGAGCAAGTTCCACTCGGCCAGCTGTAGCTATCGCGTCGCTCTAGATTTAATCAGAGCTAAACCACCGCCAATTTTTTGCGATATTTTGTGATGTAGCTAAATATAAAATTAGCGGCGAATTTTAGGCTCACATTACGACTGGCGTTTTATAAGAACAACGCTTCCATATGACATCTGCATGGAAACGAAACTACCCACCCATGTCGCCAATAAGAATTGATTTCCACATTTGGCATTTGCAAATGCCAAGTTTGAAATAATTCAGACGAATGGTTTTCGCATTCAAATATGAGAGAAGAATTATGCTGAATTTTGAGGGCTTCTGTCTTATGTGCAGGATTTATATTACTTCGTTGTAGGTCATGTTATGAAATTTATTCTTAATTTTTTATTCATCACTGGGGAAACCGAGCTGCAATGAGGCTGTTGAATGTGACTTTGACCTTAGGCAGGAGAATAATTTTGATTTCTGGCGTCTCACGTTTTACGAGAAAGGTTCCGGGGAATATTTCGGCATCCGTGTTCAGCGTCATTCCGGTATTGTAAACAACTTCGGTTTTATCTCAAACGAAAACAAGGACCAAGGAAGCTAGGAAAGGGAGAGAAGTTTTTCATGTTTTAACACGTTGGGGGGGGGGGGATTTTTTGCCACAGGAAGTAGAAAAAAATTGGTATCATATCTAATGTGTATAGAACCTATTTAACAGTTAGAATTAATTTTTGTCATAACCTTGATGCTAGCTCCCTGCTGAAGCGTTAGGCACCAGCCCGGTTCACTCTGCTCTGCTATAGGAGAAATGAGTTTTAATGACGTATCGTAAGCATGAGGATCAGTCGAAGAGCGTGAGCAATAATTAATGTCCATATGCAGCAGCTGCATCCGCCCAAACAGGGATAGGTGTATGTTTAAATCTTAAGAAATACGATGCCTACAGAAAAGGTCATGTCAGCAGTGGCCTGTAAAAGCTTTCAATTTTGGTTGCACGTTCTTGCTATTGCTGGACGGCTATGAATAAGAAATTCGCCATTATCGCATATATGCGGGTAAGGACCGCATCCGTGCATAAGCCTCTTTTCCGACCTCGAGAGCCGGTAATCTGAAAAAAACAAAAAACAAATATCGGCTGAAATAAACTACTCTGCTCGTCTTCAGGCATTCGCCTAAGAGTTGCCAGATGACGACAGCTGCCATGTTTCTACCATTTAAATCATATCCAGCAATTCTGGGCAAAAACATTTTTCTACGGGAAAGACGTTATGAACGCCATTTTTTCATATATTGAAAAATTCCACAGCAATAATCTATATATATATCCACTAATCTCCCGTCCGTAGGCTTGAATTTTTTGGCTATTAACGTTATTGCCATCGTTCGAAACCTTCCATATTTGCTTTCTATGGAAGTGTTAACGGCTCGATGAGAGCGATAGAAAAACTTAAAAACAAAGATTTTCATACGCATCTAAAGAATGGACTATTACCTTCAATATTTCCACAGCAGTACCTTACAATATTAAAATATTAACAATTTTTGTCCAAGAATATTGAACATGCATTTTTTCATCTTACACAGCTATGAAGCTGAGTACTATAATTTTCATTTGCGCCCCATATTAAGCCATCCGTTTAGCCAATCTGCCAGAGGTGACAGATTCCGATGGGAAATACACACTTGGCCGCGTACGGTGGAGCTTTCAAGTCAGAGCTATCATAAATGCCAAACTACACGAAAAGCGGCGATCTTTGGTGAGCCTCTGTGCATTCCTCGAACACACGGGCTTGGCGTCCCGTCTGTTCTCTTGAACGATTCATAACTGGACGCCCCACTCCAGTTGTAGCCAACGCAGTGCTGTGCGCGTGTGTTTTGATTCCTCTAAAATGAACTAATCACGCTCACAACCTGGACGCATTTCTTATTGTGTAAATTGTTTGTACATATTACTTCTACCCCTATCCTCTCTTCCTGCCCCCTCACCTCTTTCATTTCATTTCTCCATTCTGCCTGCCATCCTTTATTTCCGCTGCCACAGCTCAGGTGCTTCAGTATCGATGGCAGATGCCGGGGATAGCAAAAATCTTTTCCTTCCTTTTTACTATTATTTTAATAAAAAACCACTAGCACCACCACGAAAAGCGGCAGGATGTCTGACTAACTGCTTGTAGACTGGAAGAAACCTGTGTGAACCAAACGGTAGGGGGAGCCTCCTTGGACGGAAAGTCTTGATGGTTTTTACGGAAGCAGCGCCCACCTCACTGGCAGCATCAAGCCTCGTCTTACCGAAGCATACGCGCAGCTGAGAGCTATACCTAGTGATATGAGCTGCTTGCTAGAGCAGCATGATGTGTCCATCACTTCAGCTTTTAAAGCAGAATTGAGACTCCTCTACATCGAATAGCTGGCAACGGCCAACCGCGAACTGACGCCAGCTCTTGTGTTGAAAATTGAAAATTGGTTTTTGGGGAAAGGAAATGGTGAGTACCTGTTTCACATATCGGCGGACACCGGTACCGGCCGTAAGGGAAGGGATAAATGAGGGACTGAGAGAAGAAAGGAAGAAAGAGGTGTGGTAGTGGAGGGCCCCTGAATAATATCGACCACCGTGAGATCTTTAACGCGCACTGAAATCGCACAGCAGACGGGAGCATTTTGCCTTTCGCCTCCATCGAAACGCGGCGTGGATTTGCTGTGCGATGTCAGTGTATGTGTATATACTACTTCTTCCCCTATCCTCTCTTCCTGTCCCCTCACCTCTTTTATTTCATTTCTCCATTCTGCCTGCTATCCTTTATTTCCGCTGCCTCCTGCTCAGGTGCTTCAGTTTCGATGGCAGATGCCGGGGCTAGCAAAAGCTTTTCCTTCCTTTTTATTATTCTTTTAATAAAAACCACTTACTGCATGTCATTGCACTTTAAAGATCCCCAGGTGGTCATAATTATTCCGGAGACCTCCATTACAGCCCCCTTTTTTTGCTTTGATCGTTAAATTCCTCCTTTATCCCTTCCCTTACCGCGCGGTTCAGGTGACCGCCGATATGTGATACTGATACTGCGCCATTTCCTTTCCCCAAAAACCAATTTTCATTTTCATTTTGACGCTCACATTTACTTACAGAGGGTTTTCCATTAAATTCTCTTATGAATAACTGACGCGTTATAATTATACAGTGCGAAGTCACCAAAAATATTGTGTAATGTATATTTTATATCTTAAATTATATCCTGCAAGTTATATAATACTTTGGGAGGGCATTGCCGATTCTCTTTGCACTGATACGATAACTGCCACAGAGTGCGATCGCGTCGCTTGGCCAATATTTTCGCTACAGGGCGTGAGGACCTAAACTCTTTCTGAGCAGCTCGGGTTACATTATGACAATAGGCAGCAAAAATCTTATATTTTACATCTACTCCAACCTAGAAAGAAATCACTCCCCCCCCCCCCCCCCCCCTCACAAATATATTTAGGAGGGAAAGGTGGTAACTGAGGCTTTCTACGTAGCCATGAATGGGGAAAAATGTGGAAGCTCGTACTCAATCTTGCTTTCGTCTTAGGAAATCACCTTTTAGAACATGTCACTTCAACTTACAGTTATAGTTCTTCTCAAGGTTGGCGCCTATAGCCTGCGCCTTTACGTTCGCTAACATGCTGTTCTCATCCTTCACGCTAACTGGCTCTCCATCCCTCCTTTTCTCTATTGTTATTTGTGTTTGCTCATGTTTTCATGTTTTGCCTGTCTCCCCGTCATCTTTAGTGTTTTCTTGTTCACTTATTTGTATCTGACCTGCGTTTTAATTACCGCGTTGTCAGCATGATTTCCATCTATCTTCAACACTATTCTGAACATTATTCGAACAAAATGAATAATAATAATAATAATAATAATAATAATAATAATAATAATAATAATAATAATAATAATAATAATAATAATAATAATAATAATAATAATAATAATAATAATAATAATAATAATTCGTTTTGGGGGAAAGGAAATATCGCAGTATCTGTCTCGTATATCCTTGGACACCTGAACCGCGCCGTAAGCGAAGGGTTAAAGGAGGGAGTGAAAGAAGAAATGAAGAAAGGGGTGCCGTAGTGGAGGGCTCCGGAATAATTTCGACCACCTGGGGGTATTTAACGTGCACTGACATCGCACAGCACACGGGCGCCTTAGCGTTTTTCCTCCATAAAAACGCAGCCGCCTCAGTCGAGTTCGAATGCGGGAACTCCGGATCAGTAGCCGAGCGCCCTAACCACTGAGCCACCGCGGCGGGGTCGAACGAAATGAAGAACGTTAAACATAGGTCTCTTTCTTGCTTTCTTGTATTTTTATTTCTGTATTTTGTTTGGCGTCTTTCGGCGTACTTCGCCTTTTCTCGCCGCGCTCATTCATTTGCTCTTCGTGGTTTCGCTCGTTCAGAGTTTATTGAGTCTTGCGCGTTTCACTTTTACTCGACTGATGCATTTGATTCTTTCTTTCTGTTTTTGACTTCTTGCTCGATTTGGCCTTTGAACCAGGATTGGCGGTGTTACTCTCCTGTTAATGAATGGTCAGATATGAAATCTTAGGTTGCTGGTAAGATGCAGCAAACGCTTGAATCATTTCGATTACAGGCGTCGGGAAGTCAAAGCTGTTTTATTGTCGCTTACTCTGTATTCATCTTTTTCCGCAGTTTCTCCAGGTGAACGACATGAATGGCAGAAACAGTTTGCTTCGACAGATGACCTTCTGAATTTCTAGAGAACAATTTTATTTTGAAATTCGGCATCCTTGGCGCAGAGGAGATTTTTCTCTTGTTTTGAAGGTTTCGATCTAAAAAAAAAAGATCGATTATGACCGCGAATACTTTACTCTAAGGTTCACGTAAACTTGTCTACACTTATTGAAAAATTTACCGACGTATGTGTTTCCGAGTTAGAAAATATATTGCACAAACTTAAACAAGGCTCAAATTTGTAGCAAGAAGTATAGAGGACTGTAAAAAAGATATCAGTTATTTTAGATACCTTATGCAGACAGTGTACTCTTTATAGATATTAATTAGCATTAAAGACATGGAGCTTCATATCGCAGCGGGGGGGGGGGATATTGTCACGGACTAGAAGACGACAAAGTGGGCAGTGGTGCGGCACGGAGCGCTCGCGCTAGGACCACTGCCATTAAATCATTCCATCGCCATCCGGAGTTCCCGGGTTCGAACCCGACCGCGGCGGCTGCGTTTTTATGGAGGAAAAACGCTAAGGCGCCCGTGTGCTGTGCGATGTCAGTGCACGTTAAAGATCCCCAGGTGGTCGAAATTATTCCGGAGCCCTCCAGTACGGCACCTATTCTTCCTTTCTTCTTTCACTCCCTCCTTTATCCCTTCCCTTACGGCGCGGTTCAGGTGTCCAGAGATATATGAGACAGATACTGCGCCATTTCCTTTCCCCAAAAAAACCAATTATTATTATTATTATTATCTGTCATGTAGTCCTGCTTTCACCTGCTTGCCGTCACGTAACAATATAACATCCAAAAAAATCCTTATGGAATACCGGGAACGTTAGGGGGATTTACAAATACCGGTTTTCGGCGTGCTCAAAAAAAGCATTGCAATGTTAGTTTCGGTTCTATTACCGCAGCTCGAAATAAAAAGTAATAGTACGTGTTAGGAAATTATGAACAAAATTCGTTTACTAAATAGCAATGTCAGAGACTAAGTTTGGAGGATGGATGAAGGCGTAGTTCTATTTTTTTTTTGGGGGGGGGGGGGGAGGGGATTTAGGCTTTCACCACAAGCAGATGCGCCCGTCCTTGTCGCTTTCTCGTCGTTGTCTTTTTGGTGAGTACCCTTGCTTAACCATGTATGACCGACTCGCCCAACAGCATGCACTTAAATACGCACAAATTGCTCCTAGACGGTGTCGACGACTTGGATATTCGTCACACGTGCAAACACTGAAAGCCAGAAAACGACACGCACTGTCAACTACTCCTTATAATTAACGGAAATTTCCAGCTGTACTGTGAGACAGAAATTCAGACATCTGCTATTCAGCTCTTTTGATAAAAAAAAGCTAAAAAAGACTCCGCTCAGGTTTTGATTCAATGAATGGGGTTTGAAAATATCTCCTAGTTGTCTGCATTTTTAATTTTTTTAGTTGCGCAAATAACTGTCGGTATTAGCATATTAGCCGTTTCTATGTTAGTATATTGTCGCGTAGACGTGAGTGCAGTCCGGAAGGCAGGAAAACAGCGGAAAGGACTTTTAAAGGAAACATTATTAGTGCTGATTGCGCTTCAAAAAATCTGAATTACTAGGCAGCGGCAACAGCAACAAGTGTGCTCGGCGGTCGTCAAACAGAATCCCCGCCGCTTTCGACCATGCTCAATTTAAAGCTGACAAGAAAGTTTCGAGATACGGAATGCAAATGAACCCCAAGAGCCTCGTTTTTTGCTGTTTTGTGCGGGTGCGACCTTTCGAGACAAATATGGTCGTATCTAGCAGCACAAACACAAATAAAGCCGCGTGCCGGCGGCATGAACATAGCGAATAGTGTTAGAAAGCTTCGCACCATTGCTCAAAAAAGAAGCGTCGAACGAATTCTTTGCAATGAAAACAAGAAGTTGTCATAATCAAACATAGAAAATGCAAAGAAAATCAATGAAAACGTAAACGCAGTCCATCATGGTGCATAATGAGGCTTTAGGCGAAGAACGTGTACAACTTCTGGGCGTGCGCGGCGCTGCTGAGACGCTATCGCTCTGTCGGAGTCTACTTCGTAGTAAAGCTCTCGACGTCCACGAATGATCTTGTTCGAGCCCAAGTAGCATGGCAAAAGCTTTGCACTCAGCCCGCAGCGGGAAATGGGCGTCAATACACATGCGCGGTAATCCGACTTGCATTCCGCATGGCGCCGGCGTAGGTAGTAGCGTCGGGCTTCTCTGCGATGTGGGTCTTCAATGTGCAAGCAGACCAGGCGTCGTGCTTCTTCCGCGCACTTTGGGAAGCCGGCGATGTTCGCGTTCTTCGGAAACGTTGAGCAGCATGGCGTCAAGCATGGTAGTGGCCTCCCTGTCCCATCGTTTGAATAATCAGTCGTGTAGTTACACTTCTATTCCGAAGTGACCCATCTCAAGAAACTGCTGCTTGCGGTGAGCCAAAAGCACAAGCGGCCAAACAACATAATTGCCACATTCTTATAACCTCATTTTAGGGCACCAGCAACGAAAGACAACGCTAAATGTGCTGCAGTTAAGAAAAGCTGTGTTTTCCTATTCTTTCTTCTGTTAAGTGCTATGGCATCAGTCATGCTTGGTGAATTTTGACACATTGGGGTTTCAATACTTACCGCATATTTCACCCTGCTGATAGATTCGTCTGTGGACCTTACTCAGTTCTTATTGGATCTCTACTAATCCGCAAAGGTACACAGTACTGCAAAAATCATTCTGTTGTCACAGAATACTGCGTAATCTTCGCATAGTGCCAAATCTGTGCCGTAAAAATAAACCGACACAATGATTTGAGGAAAATGAAATATTTTCATTTGACTTCATTGCCTCTCTCACGAGTTGAAAGCCGTCAAAAGTACCCAGCACAGAAGTTAAGGTCCAATGAGTCCAAAGTGATCATTCGGATAGTGAACGTCTTTCCTGGACTTCGAATTTTACCGCCGCCTCTAGCTGATGGATCCCGCTGAAAACGTGAGAAAGAAAACTTATTGCAGTTTTGCTGTCTACCGTGCCAGTTGATTCGTGGCGGCTGAACAGAAGTTGTGCAAACTTTTACCGTCGTAACAATGTCTGTTTTACGCCCGTCCATGCTTTTGGCTTCAAAAACGCGGCAGTTCCTCATGTTGCGCGCACCTTATCGTATTTTCCCTGCTTTATTTTTACTGCACTACTACGCTAAAACATGTTTCCTTCAGGATAGAAACTAGTGGAAAATGCGCATTGCACCTAGAATTCGAGGGTAAAAACTGCCAGCAACGAAATTCCGCAAGTACAGAAAAGCGAAGAAAAAAACAATTTTACTGCAACAAGCCTGAAAATTGTTACTCTATTGCTTGTGGTAGTCACCACGAAAAAGAAAATTGAAACAGCAAAATGGAAGGACCATGCTTCGGAAATTTTGAGCCAGTTAGTTCGGCATAACGTTGCGGACAAAAAACTAGAAGGTACAACAGCAATGCCTTAAAACGGCGTCCTTGTAGTAAGCAACAGCTGTATATGTACGACTGCTGCAATGAAATAAACTGCTTCGAGAGTTTTGAAATCTCTGCAGATAACTCTTACCGTGAACCAAAAAAAATTTGGAGTAGTTTGCTAGTAGCGTTATGCCTTTTCATTTTCTCTTCGTGCGGTGTATAATGATCGCTTATTTTGCCGGGCAATAATTTGAAGCCACCTAAAAACTGGGAATTCAAAAGTACACAATCCGAGCAAATTTAAGGTTCTCATGTTTCATGATAATAACACAATAGAAGGAGAACTGGTCAAAAGCAAGAGGTGCACTTTACTTGTGGCGTTTCAAGTGCTTTTTGTGGAGTTCCGCAAGCCAGTTGAAGACCATTAAGGCTTAACCTGCTGGGGTTTGAGGAGGGATTATGATTTTAAGGCATTTAATGGCAACGAACTGAATAAACCCACTTGCTTTTTTATTTGAAATGAAACATATTATTGGCACCATTACATTTCGTGGAATAAGTGGAAAAGTGCAAAGAATAAGCTACATTAGATACAATTTGCTCCTTAACTTTTTCTCGTCCATAAAAAGGCGCCGTTCATAAAGAACTCGTATAGAGTGGAGGGGGCCACACAATAAAAATATGCAAGCCGATGGGAACTACTAGTGCACTAAAATACACCCTATATATACAAAATTATTTACGAAATATTACTTTCATCTGGTTCTTTTTAATGCTTTCTGTGCCAAGAATTTAGAGCATAGCATCACATCGTGCTTTCTGACGTAATAATACTTAATTTTGAAGAAACATTGCGTTTACTTACCAGTAGCGTCTTTACCGGTGCCCATCAAGCCTGAAAAAGTTGTGGTTCCTTATTCAGTCGTTAAATTATGGTCCCCGTTACGGTTCTACCACCCTGTTCTCCCCCAATGGAGGACGCAGCCACAAATTCTAGAGGCATCGGGGGGCTGTCCAGCATTGCGGTCTTAGCAAACGATTGGGGGGCAGATATGAACAGACGTTTTTTTTTTTGTTCTTTTGCAAGACGGACACAATTTTCAGCTTACAGGTGCAAACCAGAGAAAATAATGGGTTACTAAAGCCTGACTGCAGCACTAAAACTAGGTTCAAAATTTTAATAAATAAACTGAGGTGAGAAAGAGAAGCACAATTTTTCTTACATTGCACATTTCCTGTAAATTAAAAGCAAATTGGTCAAATCAAACGATAGACAAAAAACGTGTACTCCTTACTATCCCCTAAAATGCACAACAGCTCCACTCAGAACGCTTTCGCGATGCTGTGTAGTAAAACTAGTCACATTATTTCTAGTAAGCCTGAGCAAAGTAAAACTGCACTAAAGAAAAGCCTTATTTGCAGTGCCCTTCTGGCTCATGAACACGTGAATTTTATTCGTAAACGTAAGGGTATTTCTGACGCGTATTTTTCTCTCCTAATCAGAGCTTAGATTATCATACGACCTTTATAATGCAAAGCTGAATCGTAATCCTTGATCCATCGTTAGTACCCACCGAATCGGTGGACGCGATGAGGCCTTGAACCTGTAAATTTAAGGAAACAGACGGAGATAATAACTTGCTGGAATTTTCTTAAGGGTATTCCGCTTTAGTGTTATATCGCGGCAGACAGAAGGTGCTGCGTAAACTGGGGCACGCAAATTCGATGACTACACAACTCATTTCGAATACCACTTTTACAGTTTTATTGTATCTGGTGGCTCTGAATGACTTAATGCAGTGAGAATCATATCCAAAAATTCTGGAAAAAAGTGCTTTTGAATGGCAAAGTGTTTATGAACAAAATTTTTTTATGTATTATAAAATTTCACTTATAACAACCCAATCAGCACAGGTCATCGGCCCAATATTGCAACAGGATGGTCCCATCCAGGTTCTTTGTAGGGCCAGCTTTGCCAATACAGTTCCAATGTTGGGCCAATTGCTTGTGCTGCTTGGGAACCAATATGTCTGTAGATGAGCCGACGAAAGTGAATTTTTTTTTCTGCTTATATTTGGGAATTATTCCCTATTGGTTTTCTATGGGAGTCTTAAATGTACGATGTGATCGATGGACACACTTTAAAAGAATTTGAACTACATATTACAAGAATGGAAAATTACCTTCAATATTTCCTCAAAAACATCTTGTTATTTTCCAATGTTCAAGATTTTTTGCCCAAGATTGTTGGATATGATAACACTGTGGGATGTCGCTATGGACCTTTGCTCAACACACACGAAAGGACTCATCTGCGGCACGACCTCCGCTCGGAGGTGGCAGTGCCTAATCCCAGCGAATTTCAATTGGCTACTTTCAGTGAAGGGAAACGGTGGTGGAAATAAACAGCTAGACGTCTTCATTTTTGTTTAGAATAAGGGAGACATTGTTTTCAGCCGCCTGATGCTGCCCAGTGCGAATATTTGAATTGTTGTTTATTGTGCCCGCAAGAAAGGGACGCAAAAGAAGCTCAAAAGTCCATTCCAGAATGCGGCCGTGGCGGTGTGTCGTCAGCCATAGAGGTGCAAGGCCAGTTCATGTGAACTATGGCCAGGCAAAAAAAAACAACTGGAGAGTGGCTTTCAGCTCACCTGGGTTTTGTTATACTGGCCTCTTACACCACAGCTCAACGCAGCTGCCCGCTGCACTGCCGCTGTCCTGATATTTACTAATCAGCCGAGCCCATTTCCCGCTCTGTCAGCAACGATACTTGAGATCAAAACTTTTTACTAAATGCCCTGTGTTTGTGTTCGTCGCACAGCGAGTGATCGTGTCTCCCATGTGGATGTTGGTGTGCAGTGCTGATATGGGGGTACCGGGGTGGTCAAGCGCGGATGTCTGTGTTAGTCCAGAACTGACATGAGCTGGCTTCTTACGATGCGACCATAAACATCCTAGCGCACCACCCTGATTGCGTTGACGCACATATTTTGCCTATTACATTGTCACATCATACCCATTTATAAGGTAGCTGCGCAATAACTGTGCAGGACACGTTTACAACACACAGATGGGAGGCACAACAGACTAATATGCAGTGAACAGGAAAAGAGAACAATAAACGGTCACATGGTACGATATGCAAATTATGCATAAATGCGGCGGCAGCCTTTAATTTACTTCCCAAATTAAGTTAGCGCCCGTCCGGCGAGAGCATGGTATGCGGATTCGGCGGATCAGATGTGTTGGCCAAGCTGCGCCATATGGGGCTTTAGGCTGTGTGAGGAAGGGAACAGAAGCGCCGAGGCAGGTGTCGTTGAAGTCAGTCCTGAGACATTCCACCCGAGCAGAGACAATGTAGGCATCTCTTTCTGAACCTCGCGCTTAGTTAATAAGCCCTGCATACCACAATGATTACGCCTTCCGATGTTCTTGCGCTCATCCTTCGCATCGTCTTTGGCAGCGCACAATCGACAAAATACTTCATCACAGACTTGTTCAGTGCAAAGAATATGTCAAGACTATGATACTGTATGCGCTCTAACTTCGCCTGCATGAAACAGGGAAAAATTAATTAAGACTTTTCCGTCGTTCCGCCTTGCTATTAAGTTGATAGAAAACAGAACAAAACAGCAATGAAAAGGCACACATGTGCAAAAATTCTGGAGAAAACGTTTATGAACGGTAAATAGTTTATGAACGCAATATTTATATAATGCGAGATTTCACTATAAAAATCAATATATCCGCAGACAATACTAAAGCACAGAATGAAACTTTTTTTGAAAGAAAAGTATTTTTTGAAAGAGCCAGCCCTTTCAGGCTCCTAAAATGCGTGACTACAGCCCTTACGGTACCCTTACACTTCTGGCATTTGTTGAAATGCGCTCTCGATGCAACACCTTGAAGCTGGTGGGGTGTCTACGCATCTAGGAAAAACGGCAAGCGACCTTCAAATGCTTCACAAAGATGACTTCATCTGTTATCTTTGACAGAAGGAGTAAGCGAAATAGATGTGGTCGACCAAACCACTGCGGTGCTTTTCCTGTATGCAAAAACTGGCGCCACCTATGTGTTGACCAGTCTCCATAAAATGTGAGCTCTTTCTCAGTCCTAACAGAATAAACGTAGACATTGCCGTAGCATTTGCTCGTCTGGGTTTAGTAACTTGTTCTTTTCGAGTGCATTCGTTTCGTTGTAGTATTTCATGTGATGTCAGTCAGAGAAAATGAACGTGGTGGTGAAAAACATTTATGATTATTTACAAAAGAGACTATAAACTGGCCTTAAGGCCCAGCCCCTTACAAATAATAGGAGCGGTCCGTAGTCCTGGACACCTCTGGCTTCCGCGGCAGCTGTGGCCCTTGTGACGAGGGCGCTTTGGCTCTCTATAACGTAGAGCAGAAAAGCAGGCCAACCTCCACGCTCTCTCGGGTAGGTGAGGAAGAGGGGGGTTAGCAGGGTTAGAGGGACATGTACCACACCATGTGGTACACTGTCCGAGAAAGCGCACCCACAATGCGGGCACTCCCCGTTAAAAGCCGGATTAAAATAGTGCAGCACTGCCGGGCACTGTAAAGTGTTGGTATATAAGCGAAGAAGCCAACGCTCCTCGCTTTTGGCTGGCCATTTCGCAGGGGGATGAAAGCGGCTATGCCGTGTTTGATACAACTGAATAATTTAATTGTAAGTGATAGCCGGATTAGGTTCTAATACCTCAGGTGGCGAGTCGATGCCCGGTGGTTGAGTGCGCGGTCTGAAACGTCTGCAGCCTCGTTTCCCTCTAGTCTTGCATGTGCTGGGTGGGGGTCCAGATGACGACACTTGTGTGTGGGCGATCCTGGTGCTCGCATCTATGTAAAATTTTGGTGGCGCGTTGAGATATGCCTCGTTTTTCTAGATTCCGACAGGCTTCCCGGTAGTTATTATAACCAGGGAGTCTGTTTCTGCAGCGGCGAGTGCTATGAATGAAAGCCATCATTGCTGCTGACAAAATATTCCGAGATGTTGAGCAGGGTAGTAGAGCTACAGCCATTGATAGGGGCCCTACTTGCGATATAATCGAAGAAGAGGCAAATGAAGAATGCCAACGTTCTTCCGCACACCACTGCATCGGCGCTTTGAGAAGCGGCACCATCCGTAAGTTGTGGAACTCATACTTGCAGAATATCTGCTCTTTCGTTCTTTATCTTGGTATTGAAGTTCTGTTTTTTTTGTGCTTTAAAGAGATCTGCTTTTTTTTCTGAACAACAGCAGCTCGCATCGGCCGCCAACTCAGTAGAAGGAGCGTACTGAGTATCAAAGTCAGCCGCTCCTGCAAAGGCACCAATGGCACCGGTTGTTGCGCATGGTCTCCTCTACGTCGTACTCATGAGTTCAGTGGCCTACCTGGTGCCAGTCAGGATCCTGGTCGGCATGGTTCTCACTGACACCTTGTTGACGGCAGGGGCTTCCATGTTCGACGCGGCCTTCTGCGCCTCGCTTCCGAGCTTGGCGACCGTTTGTGCGACCGTAAGTCATCCTCAAACCACTCTCGTCCGTAAGTGTCGCTCTGGTAGGCTGGGAAGCTCTGGTCTGTTAGAAAAAAAAAGAATGTCACTCGGAGCAATGTTTGGCATTATGGAGATTTCATTAGAATAATGTTGGGGAAATTATTCCCAGCGGGGAGGAGTAAAGAAAATCATTTTTGCCTTGGACTTTGAAAGAATAGTTACTTCCTGAAGACACTGTTGCTGCCTTCTTTAATAACAAATATTTCTGTTTCTTGCTAGTTCTAGATAAACATTTAGTATATTTATATGTTGTTATCTTCGTATGTCTGCGCTCTCTCTCAGTTTATTTTATTCATTGTCATATTAAAACTTTCTCGCTTATCGTGCACACCGCCCCTTCTTGCCAGACTGCAATGCTGCATTGCACAATTAGTATGTATATAAAAAGACAAGAAAATAAAGCCCCTCCGCTTAGGGCAAATAAACGTCTTTATGCAAATTACAAAGAATGGCAAATTTTGAAAAAGTGAATTCAAGCAATGATTACTCTCAACGAGACCGCGCCATTAAAGAGAAGGAGGCGGGAGCATACGGCGCCAACAGTAAGGAGTGAACTCTTGAGAAGGCTCTTGGAAACAAGGGCTATTCATCGCGGTTTTTTTTATGCTTTCGAGATGAGAAAAGCAAAAACCAATCCTTTTATTCTGCGTGTTCAAAATCAGCGGATCGGAATCGTTTTGTCCAGCCGAACAAAGAGTGTCGCCACCTGACATCTGGCCAGTGTCGATACTCGAATAACACGCTGCTCGAGCTGCTCGTTGCACAACGGGACCCCCGACGACGCCTCGGCTGTCCGGGCCTACTGCCTGACACCATCCTTCGAGACAGCAAAGAACAGGGTAAGGAGCACAGCTGGCTGCTACAATTTGTTGGCTTCAGTGCAGCTTTTGGCAACACCCTCAATGGCCAGGGAGCTTGCAGGATGTGCCTTAAATCTAGTAGCCTTAACCAGCTTAAATAGCCTTAACCAGCTTGAAGGTGCACCGTAAGGCACAGTTGTTATCCGTAAAATATTGATGTCATGGTCATGAATCTTAGAACTCCAGCTTTTTAGGGCAAAAATTTTGAAAATTGAAAAATTCTAAGACACTGATATGAGCATATTGTATGCAGCAAAATCTCGCTTTTAAAGTGTTTCCATCGATCGTATTGAACAGTTAAGACTTCCACAGACAACCAACGCGGCACGCTGTTGACGATAGCAAAGACGTGAATAGAAAAAAATACAAAACTGCTGTCGGGTGATCAGCGGATATATTGATTGCTATAGATAAATCTTACCTTATATGAAAAAACTGCATTAATAAACGGTTCCCCGCTCAAAAATGCTTTTGTCCAGAAGTGCTGGGTATGACAAGGTGCACAGGGGAGGAAGGGAATCGCCATTATACGATGGCTTTATGACTCGCGGGCCCCCAAAATACAGTGCCATGATTAAAATACACGATCAAGAATAGCTACAGGCTTAAGATATCAAATAAATCAATTCAGCGTAGTAGCATGTGAGAATAGTAAAGCAAAAATTTTTACAGGAGATTTGAAGCACGCACACGGCCACATATAGACATTAACAAGAAGAAAATTCCAAGAATGTGCATCAGATTTTGAGCGATTGTTTAAACTCAATAAAGGGTTAATTTCGCAATGTTGATGCCCAACCTTGGGTGTTGATTAGAAGACATGGATTTGTCGAGCGCAGTTGCCGTATACCATTTTGGGATTTTCCAGTGTTCAGTGCTGGTGGGATTGGACTGATCAATTCACAGCAAGCCCGCTGCGCCCAAAAGAAGAACGATATTGTGTTTGGTACTAAAACGGCGCTAGCGAGACAACATGTGTCGGCATAAATCTTGTGACCTGTGTACATTAAAAGGTTTCAAAAGAGGGGAGCAGATTCTGCGTGTTTTACATTTGCGATTACATGTAAGAGTTTTTTACGCGCATTTTTAACAGCCTGTTAAATTTGTCGCAAAGGCGCTGCCCCGTACTAAGTAACCGTAATGTAGAGAGGACACTAATTCGCTCACCACTGCGCCTTAGTTATTATAAGATGCGCTAAGAATTGCTAAAAAGTTACAGCGCGTTTTGAGCAGTGATATGCGTTCGAACCCCGGTACTCCGGTTCAGCCAAAATCTCGTGCGTGTGTCCCGGCCCTCGCTTTGTCTTCCACTAGAGACTAACCTTTGCACTGCATTACTCCGTCGTTTTTAGGGAATTTTCCCTTCCATCGGCTACAACCAAAATGAGGACTAGAAGAAATGACTAAGTCATGATTTACTGGAGTATCTCGCAGTCATTATTCATTCCTCGGGGCAGAGTGAGTGAAAGCAACGTGTTTATCGTGCCCACACTCCGCAGGCACAGCGCGCCTGTATGACACCCTACCTCAGACCCACGTTGACCATATGATCACAGATGGACTGTCGTCGAGAGCTCTATGGAGCACCTGCTCCACGAGGCTGAAGTGGTTCTATTCTACAGCCTTATTGAGAGAGGAGCTCAATAGTGTAGATTTTATTTGCCAGTGATACAATGCTGGGGGCGGTACTGTCTTCCTGCAAGTTCTTCATACAACTAACGTGGCAGCAAAAAGCACTGCGCCCTTCTTTCTCACTCGAACTCAATGGCGAAGTTGTGGCAACTTGTAGGCAGTCGATCTCTGGCTTTCGCGGGCATAGATGGCGAATAAATGGTGCAGCAAAAGGGGCACAGTCGCAAGCCATCGTCTTTAATATCTGTGCTCGCGTTGAACTTCGCCTATTGTGTATGACTAGCTAATGTCAGGATTCGACTGACAAAAGATCAATCTGTGCTAGCTAATGAGTGCGGACACGATTACACTTGTCTAGAGCGCTCGAGCGATGTTGTGTTGGGAGAATAAAGTGAAATTATAAAGCAGGTGCTGACTTTTATACGTAAAACTTGCGCTTCCGCCCCGGCCGAATTGACACAGGCACATGCACCTTCCTCCTAGTAGAGAAGCTGCGATAACAGTTCACTTCATTTGCTGCACAGCACACCACTCGAGCTCTCTAGACAAGTGTGATCGAGGCTGTAGACTGTAAGTCAAATGCTCCAAATATGGCTCAAGAATTAGTCATCTGGGAGTACCTGCACTGCCCCAACCACCTGTCTCTGCAAAGACCAATGGATACTCCCTTAGGAATCACTTATGCAGAAACAGCATACATCTTTCGCACGAGCCAACTGTCAGTTGAGTGGACCATGTGGAGCAGTTATTCCCACTTACACGATTTTTGCTTAAGGTGTGAAGAGAAGGCAAGCGTAGCACGGGGCGGCAGAAGGTTAGGTGGGCGGAAGAGATTAAGAAGTTTGCCGGGGTACAAAGGTGGGCGCAGCTGGCAAAGCAGAGGGTTAATTGGAGAGACATGGAAGAGGCCTTTGCCCTGCAGTGGGTGTAGTCAGCCTGGTGGTGATGATGATGATGTTTGCAGGTGCGCGTCCGCGAGTGCTGCCAGCTGTCGTGCAAGTTCGCTGCCGACGCGATCCTTGCGGTAGTGTGGCTCATCCTGCTGGTCCTGATGCTGGCCGAAGTCTTGGCCCCGGCACCTCAGCTGCCGGAGGTGATGCAAGAGGCTCTGCAGTTGGGGCCGCCACCGCGGCCTCCCTTCGATCGGCGCAGAGGATGACTGGGCGACTTCTATGTAGCAGGTGACTTCTATGTAGCAGAGCTTGTTTTTCGCCTAGTTGGTCTATATGCGTGCTTTGTGGCTTGTAGAAAGAAGCGGGACAGAAGGAACATGATAAAAAGGAGGGTAACAAGGCTCTGGGCGAACGGGCAGCTGCCGCCGCGGTGGCTCAGTGGTTATGGGGCTCGGCTGCTGACCCCAAAGACGCGGGTTCGATTCTCGCCGTGGCAGTCGAATTTGGACGGAGGCAAAATTATAGAGTCCCGTGTACTGTGAAATGCCAGCGCACGTTAAAGAACGCCAGGAGTTCGAAATTTCGTCAGAACTTTACTACGGCGTCCTTGATAACTTTGGGACGTTAAGCCCCATAAACCAAACCAAACGGACAGCTGGACAGCACTCTAATTTTTAGACCCACGCAGCATACGGGCACCCAAAAACAGAATACGAAACAGTCACCGCTCTAGCTTAAGTGGTTACCTGACGCTCGAAGTCTTGGATTTGGTTCTAACTGCGGCACGCTCTTGTCTTATGCTTTCTGTACAAGTATCTTCAGTGTTCATCACTGCACAAAATTCCACTAGGGAAGCTTAAAACGAAAGAAACATTCTGGTATGATTTGCTTAGTTTCGATGAGTATTGGCTGCTGTCATACTCTCAGCTTGCCGTGGCGAGCAGGAACTGCACTTTTATTTTGGCCTCTTCTGCGCTCTGATTAGTGGAGGCAGCCACGCTTCAGTAATAAACTGGATACTTTAGTCCCTCCAGCCATTGTTTATTCCTTCTATATATATTCAGAGGAGTGAAATCTCGTATTCACTCCTGCTTTGCTTTGTCAGCAGAGCAGCAGCCTGCGCGCTAAACGGAGTTGGAGTGCGCCCTTATTCTTACCACTTAAGGGACATTCTACTGCGGTCGCATGTTGACCTGCCTCACTCAAAAGTGGCCCCATTTCCTCATTTTGCGGTTGATATGATAAAAAAATTTAATGAGCGAGAAAAATTGTTTACTCAAGTGGACGTACTCAATAAATGCCGACAGTAACAAAGGGGTATCCTTGCGTGACGAAATTTGAAAATAAATGTAAATGTCCGCGAGTTGTTGCATTTCCTGTGAGACCTTTATTGCGAGAGCATTGGGAGGGTCATGGAGGAGAAAACTGTTCAGCGGCGTCGGCGTTTGTGTGAAGCCTCCACCTGTAAGCTGGCGTTAAGAGGGGATTTGCATCTCTTCACCTGCCACCTGTCACCTATTTCCCTATCTATCATACTGCCAGTCGCCCCCTCTCCCCTTTTAGGAGAGAGACGCGAAAGAAATCAGCAAAAATAAAGATGACTCAGAGAAGAGCAACCCTACGTGCAAAATATACATCGTCCTGAAAAAACTGTCTGTGCGAAAATGAGGCTTGCGGCAGGCCTACCTTCTCAGAAGCCAGTGGTGCATCACTTACCTGCTCATCAGTGTGAAATTTCGCCGCGATCTATCATCATTGTGAGACATTTTGCGTGATTGCGTAGTGGGAAATGTAATACGGTCTGAACTGGAATATACTGGCGACTGAAAGGAGAAAGCTAAGGCACTTCTGCCGTATCGGTCCGATGAATCGCCCCCTAAAGTTTTGTTTTGCCACATCACGAACTTGAAGACTTGAAGGATTTTTTTCAAGCGCTGTGCTTTTCTCGAGGCACATTCGCATTGTCATATGTGCGTTTCAAAGCAGTCAGTTTATGAAAGAAGAAAATTTGCTCACACGACCCATTGTTCAACGCTAAATAAACACTCTATAATTGACTCTATAATTGCCGATATCACATTTTATGCATCAGGGAGACTTGATCCCGATTGTGCTCTGCAGTGTTGGTTCTGCCACATTTGCAGCCTTGAACTTGCGAAGCTTGTCTTATTTGCCCATTTCGGCTTACAATTGGTTTAAAAGTGGACAACGTAGTGCTCCAGCTTACAGTTGGTTGGTCTGTTTTTTACTCTTCCTTGCACTTGTTAGAAAATGTTCTGACAGTAATTATACAGTCAAAAATTTTATTTCTTTTTTGCAATGCAGGTTTTGTCTTCGTTGCGACATGGTACGCCTGCACTCCTGGTTGGCTCCTGCCCCCAAAAATTGACCCATTTGTTGGCTTCGGGCTCCCTAACAGCAGCCGCCGACGAAATGATCGAATTTTTTAAAATAATAGCAGTACTAGCGTAGTTCTTTCAATGTCGAGAGTAATTAGTGAGAGCAATGAGTTTATGGGATTAAACAAGCGGTCATGCATGGAGGGGATTTTTGTTTCAAGCTAGAGGGACGCACGAATGATTCATTGTCGCGTCCAGTTTTCTAGACTCATATGACCCTAGTACTCCTATCATGCGCGGCGCAGCTTCCGCATTCATTTCCATATTCTGTAATTGTACATAGTATATATTGACCTCTACCCCTATCCTTTCGTACTATCGCTCCCTATTTTCTTTCTCTCTCCCTGCCCTTTTATTCCGGCTAGTCACAGCTATTTTCCTTCCATTGTTATTTTATTAATGAATAGCCACTTACAACATATGGCCCTCATCACCTAGACTCCAAATCACTTGGACTGAATTTCATTGTATACAGTAAAATAAGACTTTCACTGTATGCAGTCAAATAACAAACATAGGAAACCCAAAAAAATGTTCATACGCGAACAAAAACAGTTAACTTGAATTCATATATATTGTTATCGTATTTGCTTCAGCAGTTTTTTGAAAGTATAAGATATGGAAAGTTTCGAGTACTATCGAAGCGGAACGCGGCCGTAACGATTTCCGCTAGTGTTCGGAGCATCTCGTTGTTGGGCTGGTAACGGTGCTTTTAGCCAAGCTCGCAGTTCTTTGTCCGGTCTACTGGAACTTCGGCCAGCGTAACAGAAGACATGCACGGCTCACTTGCGTGTGTGGATGCATTCCGGCAGGTGTGTAATAAAACTGGATCAAACAGCCCGGCGGTCGTTCCTGCATCGTCACTGCCTTCGCTGGTACACCATAAAGTTAAATGTTTTTCAAAAGTGCCAAATAGGTAAAACTGGATACGCATCATGGTGGCTCAGTGGTTAGGGCGATCAGTTGCTGAGCCGTTGCGTCCGCGTTTCGAGCCCGTGTGCTGTGCGATTGTCAGTACCCGTTAACGATCCCCAGCTGGTAGAAATTATTTCCTTCACCCCGCGTCGGTGGCTCCGCGGATAGTGCGCTCGGCTACTGATCCGGAGTTCCCGGGTTCGAACCCGACCGCGGCGGCTGCGTTTTTATGGAGGAAAAACGCTAAGGCGCCCGTGTGCTGTGCGATGTCAGTGCACGTTAAAGATCCCCAGGTGGTCGAAATTATTCCGGAGCCCTCCACTACGGCGCCTATTACTTCCGTTCTTCTTTATCCCTTTCCTCCTTTATCCCTTTCCTCCTTTTTCCTTTCCATACGGCGCGGTTCAGGTGTCCAACGATATATGAGACAGATACTGCGCCATTTCCTTTCCCCAAAAAACCAATTATTATTATTATTATTATTATTATTATTATTATTATTATTATTATTATTATTATTATTATTATTATTAATATTCGAACCCGACCGCGGCCGCTGCGTTTTTATGGAGGCAAAACTCTAAGGCGCCCATGCGATGTCAGTGCGCGTTAAAGATCCCGAGGTGGTAGAAATTATTCCCGCGCCCTCCACTACGGTACCTCTTTCTTCCTTTCTTCTTTCACTCCTTCGTTTATCCCTTCCCTTACGGCGCGGTTCAGGCGTCCGCTAATATATGAGACAGATATACTGCGCCATTTCCTCTTCCCAGAAACCAATTATTATTATTATTATATCCTTCGTTCCCACCGTCCTCCCTTTCCTTACGGCGCAGTTCGGAATTCCACCGAGATATGCGAGACAGTTAATGCTCCATTTCCTTTCCCGAAAACAAATTTTCATTTTAATTTTTTGCGCTACAAGAGGTCACCACCTGATGACCACACAGCGATGTTGCTCTGGTGTCGTGACCGGTGGTCTTGACACCAGGAGTACAAAGTCTGGTTGCGACTCTTGCAGCGCAGCACGGTTCGGAACTTGGAGGGGGGGGGGGGAGGGGGGTGAGTCAGAGGCCTTTGACCCCGACAGTACTTCGCTTTAGATCCTAAAGTTCTAACCCAGACTGCGTCTTTCCAGAAGCAGGTCCTCATGTTTCCGAACTGTCACGTTTCCTTGCCGTGAATTTTTTTCATTACTCATGCTGTGACAAATCCCCAGTTAAATTAGTGCTGCGGGTTTCGCACGCACATTTGTGAGGCATTGCACTGGTAAGGAAACTTCGCATCTACTGCTGCTTTGGAACAATTTGGTAACTAGCGTGCACCTCCTCGGCACACTCTGCTGATGACAATAGTGCACATAAGTTGCCAAACACTCTTCTCATAGAGCACATACCCTTAGACCTCTTAAGGGTGAAAGAGAACGTCGTAGGCGTGCACTTCCCAATCTTTGAAATACGGTGTCCAACGAAACGCTAAGACCCCCACGTTCTGTGCGATGTCAGTGCACGTTAGAGATCCCCTGGTGGTCGAATTTATTCCGGAGCCCTCCACTACGGCACCTCTTTCTTCATTTCTTCTTTCACTCTCTACTTTATCCCTTTCCTTACGGCGCGGTTCTGGTGTCAGCAGAGATGTGAGACAGGTACTGCGCCATTTCCTTCCGCAAAAACCACTTTTCATTTCACTTCCTTCCTTTTGATACTGTTGTTATGGCTTTTCGCGCTAAAGTGGCCTCCGTTTGTATCAAGAACTTATCCCAATCAATGGCGGCGAAGCAGCGATCGGTCTGTGCCCTTAGTGTTTTTGGGGTCGTGTCTTCATACTATGGCATATGCCCACTTAGGGGGATTGGCCAAGAATTGGGGTGCACAAAGATTTTTTGAGGTAAATAATTCCTGGGCGAAATTAAAATCAATGGTGAGGACGGAAGAGGTAAACAAAAAGGGACAACGAAATGAAAAGGGAAATGCAGAACGCACGCAGGAGATCCAGACTGATGTTTATAGCCGAGTAGTTAAATGGTAATGATAATTGTTACAATAAAAATAATAGTAAAAAAAATTAAAAAATTTAACAAGGTAGCCATCTTGATTGCATTAAAAAATTTTGCACGGCAGTAAAAACAGACTTGTGGCTGTACCCAAGTATGGTGGCTCCAAACGACAATAAGACTGGGCTGCTCGAACAGAGCCCAAGCTGTTGTGGAGGTTTCTCTAAAACCCCTAGTGGTCGCCGTGTTCTCTCCGAGCGAAGAAGAAAGAAGTCTCCATCCCAGCCGACCGGCCAGCCAAGGCTGCTGAAACCTTTCGGTGCTGCCCTAGTAGGCGTTCAGACATGTTGTTCCACGTACTCGTGGTCTTAGCTGTGTGCCTGCTGCCCGTGATCGTCATTTACAAGTTGCTCGGCTACGCGACATTGACGGTGGTGGCGATGTACGACAGGGTTTTCTGCGGCCCACTTCCAAGTCTGGGGACCATCTGCGCGCACGTAAGTCGTCCGGAAGGCATTGCTGTCATCCTCCACCATTGGGGGAGAGGTCACGGCCAGCGCGGCCGAAACTGTGCTTTCCTTATTCTTTGTTCACAAGTGGTACAGTCTTGGCCTATGGTCTGTGTGCAACATGATCTGCTTTCTCAGCCCCTATCCTCGTCAGAATCCTTGTATATTATAATGCCGATTTTGCAGGAAACTGCCTTTAGGAAGTCGGAAATAATTCCCTGGGCTTCTGTGTAACGTTTTTGCAAAGTGTGAATCGACAGGGGCGCTCTGAGTAGCGTGTAAATTATGTGGATTTGTCTAAACCAGATTTCGGCCCTGAGCGGCCAAACAGCTCTCATGTAGCGCGTGCTTTTTCATAAGATGTCTTGTAATTTTGATCCAAACGCTCATTTTGTCGCGCATGTATTTAACTAAATATATACATAAGATGATGTTGCATTTTCTGTAGAGAGGCACATAGAGTGCATTGTGAAAACTCATCAGGGAAGAAGTGCGAGACCGGCGACTTCCAGATTTTGTGCGTTTATTCACAATGCCACCAAGACTTGAGATATGTATTTGGATTAACACTGAGAGGCCGAATTTTTGCACTGGTCTGGCGAGTGTACTAGACACTTACGGCATCCCTCATGTCGAAACGCTCTTGAGAACCCTACACGGAATTAGACATTGAGAGGTACCATAAGCTTCTCAAAACCAGGCTCGAAAGTAAACCATTTATGCTCTGAAAATGTTTTGAATCAAGGTGGACGTGGCGTGCGACTGCAGTGAGAGTTTTCTTAGCAATGGGTTTAGTTCATACACGGTTTTAAGTGCTGCGTATGCTTGGTCTATAAGATGTGCTGCAGTGGGCTTTGCGGGTTAATTTCGATCGGTAAGATTTTGTTGAACGTGCAAAAAGTTTACAAAGAACCGCTTCCTATCCCGCCATTGGCACAAAGGATAGCCGAGTTCGTGCATGAGGGAGCCCAAATTTTATTACGCGTTGGGTTGTAAAAGCTTCAGCACTGTAGCTACCATAGTGTCGACTCAAACTCTAACAAAGCAAGCCTGTGATACACGCTGACCAATGTGAAGCAAACCAGTAAGCAAACAAAGCTCGAGAATGAGTGTCTGCTTTTATTTTTCGCCTTGCTTATTTAGACGTACAAGTGTTGGCATTTGAGTGTCCCGACGCTTGCGCGTGCTATTGTGTTCGCTTGCAAATAATAATAATAATAATTGGTTTTTGGGGAAAGGAAATGGCACAGTATCGGTCTCATATATCGTTGGACACCTGAACCGCGCCGTATGGGAAGGGATAAGGGAGGGAGTGAAAGAAGAAAGGAAGAAAGAGGTGCCATAGTGGAGGGCTCCGGAATAATTTCGACCACCTGGGGATCTTTAACGTGCACTGACATCGCACAGCACACGGGCGCCTTAGCGTTTTTCCTGCATAAAAACGCAGCCGCCGCGGTCGGGTTCGAACCCGGGAACTCATCTATGTGAATTTTGCGCACAGCAGTTCTTAAACGGGCCATTATTCTTCCCTTTTCAACGGGACAGCTAGTTGCTTAAGCCATTTGAGTTTTAGATTTTGTATTCTCAATTACTCTTTAGCGCAGAAGTAGTTGTTTGTCGTGGCGTGTTTTGTCTCAGTGGGCTGAATGTGTGGTGCAACTAAAAGACGACTCACTCAAACTTGTGACGGACAACAGGTGCCTTTACTGCTCAGTGGGAATATTGCAGAAAATTTGTAGAGCACTGCAGCGGGCTGCAGTGCTCCAAATCTAGTGCGTCAAGCCTTGTGCGTCATCATCGACATTTTTTCAGCCCATGACAAGTTGCAGCAACCTGACATCTGGCCAGTGCCGGTACTCCAACAGCACGCTCCCCACCTGTTCGCTGCAACAAAGAAGCCTGGAGGACTCCCTGGCGGTTGAGGCTTACTGCCTAACACCTTTTATCCAGGCGGCAAGAATTGAGGTAAAGAAAACAAACGAACACCAAGCTCTTTTTTTTTCCCATATATCATAAGAGCCTACACTTGAAGTTTGTTGAAACTGGTTGATGTGGCAGCTCACACATTCCACATCCTTTTTGCTGTCGGCACTGCTTTTCGCGGCCAATTCTTCATCAAAAAAGACGATAATATTATCGGCACAGATATCTAACAAGCTGTAGTTAATGTATCATACATACTATAAGTACAACCAGAAGCAAGTTGCGAGCAGTGTACAAAAACAAAATTGTCGTCCAGCACTAGCAGAAGAAAAATCAGAAAAAAATATCAGTGCGTAGTTTTTTCAAGCAGGAGAGAGAGAGCTGAGACAGCATCAGGCTTGTCCATTTATTATTCTCTTTCTTCTGCTACCTCCTGAAAGTGCCGTATTAAGTACTCTGAAATATAGGTAGAAAACTGTTCCCAAAATTTATTGTTCGCAGCTTGTGCTGAAAATGTTTAAAAAATATTTCTACGTCGCCAAATCATGCTTATTAGAGCTCATCTAAACTTTAATTGAAATATGTATGCATGATGTATTCTTGTATTATTTCTGATAATATTGAAAACTACGCTTGTTCTTGTTCGATAAAACTACGTGAGGTTATTATTGTGGAGTGACTGCTACTCTCCATCTTTTCTATTGTTTCTGTTAACTATTCTTAGTAATTACATCGGCACTGCTTGTAGAGATTTTCTGGGCCATTCCTAGCTATGATTTGCAGCTTTTAGCCCAGATATCCTTAGAAAAATTTGTTAAAATAAACTTCATTAAATGGAAAGGAATAAGTCTCTTATGCGAGAGGGCAGGGAGATTTCTGAGACATTAATTTTGAGATAAAATCTAAACTGGTGGCAATGCCCTTCAGCCGCATTTTTAGAGTGTCGTCTTCTCTTTCTAACCACGGTTGTAAAATTTATGGTCGATACTTTCTTCCAACCGTGCTCAGGAGGCGTCCCTGGGTCCATGGGTCATCGAAGCTGCCGTAGGCGTGTGCTTATAGGTCGCAGTGGCGGTGCTCCAGATGAAGTTCCCACAGCTTGAGACCCTCAGTGTCGCCCTGCACCTCGCCGCCTTCGTGCTTTTGGTGGACCCGCGCTCGTCCCGGGATGTCATACTGATCGACGTGGCCACCATGCACGTCATCGACGTATTTCCCTCCGGCAGCCCTGCGAAATTCCTCCTTCCGGCTGCAATGTACTTGCATGTAAGAGCAAAGCTGAGTCCTTCTTTTGGGTACACATAAGGTTGCAGATTCTGTTTCTTTTGACGGCGCGCTCAGCTTCACGCTGAGTTGCGCGCAGACTTTCATGACGAGAAAGCCAAACAACTAAACAGCTTGTGTAAACTTCATCGGAAGCTTAACAGCGACATAGCTAATTGTACCGTATACATTGTTGATACCAGGATTGGACACACATGCTTGAAGACGTGCATGTTTGGGCGCAACGAATTGGCAGTACTCATTTCTCTGTCTTTGATTATTAACACAATCTCTGTCTTTTATTATTAACACAATGATTATTAACGCGTATTAAGGCCCTGCAGCGAAATCCGATCGTCCTATTTTCAACGTTAGAGCGATGAAAAAGTATGGCGTCGATATCACATGGTGAACTGTGGCATTGAAACAGCAGTTTCCGCTGTGGATCGAAATAAGTCAGAATGGGCGCTGCGCACAAACAGCTTTTGGCACGTTGTAAAGCTGCCTCCTCTTCTAACCCCATATCACTTACCTTGTACAAGGGGGCTAGTAGCATGAACATGTTCGGCAGAAACGAGTAGGAGATAATTAAACCGAGGAACGCACGCAGTTGTGTTATGTTTTCAGGCGAAGGTGCCAGCCCAACTGCATCAATACTCTTTTCCAGCGGGTGCTGTCCGCCAGCTTCGATGCGGTGACTAAGATATTTTATCGCTATCTCTCATAGGCGACATTTATCGCCGTGCAGCTTGATGCCACTTTCACTGAAACGCTGCAGCACTACCTGCAAATTCGAGTAATCGCTTTTCTTGTCCGCTATCAGCACATCATCCAGATATGCTTGACCCCCGACCAACCCTTGCAACACGGATTCAATCTTTTGTTGAAAGATGGGTGGCGCTGACGCGATGCCGAACGGTAACCGGTGTTAACAAAAAATATCTTGCCTTTTGTTTATGACTGTCAGAATTCGACGGCCCTCGTCCAACGCGATATCATTTTAAGTGTTACGGAAATCTGAAATGCTGATTTGCTGTCCTCAGAATTAGTTGGCAAACAAATCAGTGTAACGGGGAGCGGATGCTGTTCCATCACGCACACCGGGTGAAGTGTAAGTTTAAGACCTCAATGCGCACTGAGCAATCCTTCTTTAGGACCGCAAAAACAGGCGAAACGCATTCAGCGTATAGGGTACTGGGGATGCTTTCACCCTGATCAATCTTCTTTGACACTTTTTCATGAAGAGCAAACGAGACCATCCTTGCCTTGCAAAATTTGTGAATGGTTCCACTTCTAAGATGTATCTATGCTGGCGGGCCTTTAATAAGTCCGGTATCTTTTCATCTACAACCTAATCTCGTGACACATTTTAGCCAATGGTGCGTCCCTTTAACGTTTACAAATCGAAAAATTGGTCTGGTCTGAAGGGGCTAATGAAGCCACCAGAGCCTGTAAATTATTTTGTCTTTAAAGCTTTTTCTCATAACTATGACAACTGTTGCTTACAGGCACGCGCTTACAAGTGCTGCCTGCTGTCGGGCAAGCTGACGGCTTACGCAGCCCGCCTGAGCCTTGGGCTGGCCGTGTTGCTGTCGCTGTTTGCCACCGTATGGAGCCGCATCTACTCTGCGTCGCAGCACCACCCGAATGTGTTGCAAGCGGCGCAGCATGTCCCGCCGCCCCAGCAGCATGCCCTCGACCGGCGTAGAGGATGACCGCACGACCTAAGTGAGTTTCTATTAACAGAACTTATCTTGAGTGTCAGCTGCTTGTTACCTGTTGGGTCGTAAACCTGAATGAAGGAGACTGATCAAGTGGGGAAACGAAATATTTAGATACCCACGTCATGTGACGCAAGTATGGCGTCAACTTAATGTTCGAGTAAGATAAAAGGAAAGACTGTCCACAGATATTTGCCTTTGGGCTTCAGCTGCGAGTTAATATAAGTGCTACATCACAGTGAAACGGGTTAACGGCTAATCGGTCATGTGACCACTGGCGGGTGACCTTGTGACTTTAGCCATGTGATCACGTCATTTCATGCGGTTGTTGACCGCGGTGCACAGAATTTTCATCGATGCATGCAGGGCGGAATGCTCGGCTAAAAAGTGCGTTCGACTTGTTCTTCGTGATCACATGAGAACTTGTTCAAGACTGAGTTCCTGTGGCAAAGACACCACACCGACGGATAATTTGCTCCCGGGTCGACAAAACAAGCACAGAAAGTGTGGGAGCCGTGACCACCACTGTGTTGGGCATGGGTGGATAGTTAGGGTAGTGCCCTGAACCGCGGCGAATTACAGCTACGGGCCAATGATGCCTTTCTCAACCGTTGCAATGTACCTACACAAAGTGACCATCAAACACGCTGAAACGTCACATGTGTCTTTGCCAGCGCCCAAACACTGCCTTAAACTTCAAGTCAAATGGCACCCGTATTCCGAGTTGAAAGTGTATTCGGGCCGCTGAGATTTTCTTTGAGAACGTTTGGAACAAGACAGCGTGCTTGACGATAATAAATTTTAATTTACAAGGAAACCTTCCGCCAAAGAGCGCCGTAACACAAGGAGTTTTTTTTATTTTCACAAGGAGATGCCGAAGCCCCAATTTCTTAACATTACACTAACAGTGTTATGACACTAGTAATGATAGTGTTATGACAATAGGTTACGACACAAACTAACGCTAAAGAACGCGTGATATTGACAGCTCTCGTTGTCGTGTCTGAAAAGACTCCTCTGTATTTACCAGCGGCAACTTTGCCATATACAGTAAAGCTCAGGCGTTCCTAGAAAGTTTAAGGCCACTGAAATTGCATCTGGTTGAGCAGGAATAATTTTATGGCGTGACCAACGCTTCGAGTTTCTGAATGGTAAGAAGGCCTCGTCATTCCTACAGCGCCTGGGATTCAAGACCTGGGCTACTTATACTGCCAGAGACGCTGTGGCGATTAATTTTTGACAGGCTCTGCAAGAAAACGTGAGGCATGATTGTATACAGGTCCGAGCGTTTTATGCCACCTCATATTAACGTCGCTGTTCAGTGCTGCCCTGAATTTTTTTTGTCTGTAGTCCGACTGCAGAGTGTAAGGTGGTACTTACAGACCGCCGATATGGTTTAGTAGTTCTCACTTCCGGTCCCTATGCGGGAGGTGCGATGTTCTGTGCCCAGTTCTGACAGGCACCTCCCGGTTTTCATTCGGTACAAGCTTTCCCCTGACCTGGGGCTCGGTTGCTCTGTGGTGAAATGCTTTGGAAAAGTTGTCTTTGACCTTGCCTTGTGTAGCCTAAACCTATTGTTTCGTGGCTATCTTTTTCCTTATCTTCCCTTGGCGCCATTGAAGTTATCAATCATTATCCCTACGGGGTTCCCTCTTGACGCAGGTTCGCACCCGGTGCCACCTGGTGCCCCGACGTTTGCCGCCTGGCTCCACTGCAACCAAATTATGGTCGTGGTCTTCTATGGGAACGCAACGCTGTCAGCGACGAGATTTTAGAATAAACTTTTTACAATTGTACGTTCATTCGGTCGCACTACTGATAGCGAGGATTGTAAATTGTGATGATTATTACGATTCAGAGAGAGAACCCTCACGTCATTCTGAAACTACTGGCCCATTTTATAACCGTTTAACGCCGGCCTATTGCATGCAACAGAGACTCTAAACGGTGCCATCCTATAGCTGCTGCACTTCGTTCCAAACAAATCGCAACCTGTGGTGTTTGTTTCATTACACACTCTACACCAGAGCGAAAGTTATGTTAGCGTAAATAGGTAAGATGCAAGCTCTGGGGTATATTGTCCTGAGACGACATCTATGAGGGACGACATAGTGGATTGCTCCGGATTACTTTAGAACACCTGGGGTGAAACTGTGCGGTGACATGGCGCAGCCGACGGGCCACCGTTGCGTTTCGCCTCCGTGGAAAAGCAGACACCACGGCCGCGACTGAACCCGGCTCCTCTGGCTGAGTACCCGGGCGCTGTAACCACTGAGTCCCAGCGGCTGGTGTTCTAAGAGGATCAAGAAATTTCCTGGCACTAAATGATTACGCACACTCTAAACCAAATTACTATATATTTGTAGAAAAGCCATATATAAAGCGAGGACTGCATGCAATAATCAGGAAAGCCGCCGCGTGCGTTCCCGACCGGGGCATGCCGCGACTCCAACAACTCCAGACAACTCGGTCTTTAATGTCAATCAGCTCTCACTGATTAATGTGCTTAGCCGCTAAGCATAGCTCTAGGACCTTTTTTTGTAGCGATAGTAGCGATAGCTACGTTACGGTAGCAATTCGAGCCTTCGGCGTGGCGGGGCCGTGGTGGTGGCGGCGCCGCCACCCTGTGGCTGCGTCCCAAGCTGTCACGTGGTTTGCCACGTGATGCGGAGCAGCAATACGGTAGCAATTCGAGCTTTCGGCGTGGCGGCACCGCCACGCTGTCACGTGATTTGTCACGGGGTTCCTCATTTGGTTGGCCACGTGAACAAGTTCCATTCGGCCAGCTGTAGCTATTGCGTCACTCCAGGTTTAACCTGAGCTAAACCACCGCCAATGTTTTCGCCAATGTTTTGTCATTTGGAACCATAAGAAAATAGGGTAAAATGCTGCTGCTCCGCGAGAAGGGGAACGCAACGAAATGGCTGTCGGTTCTCGCTTCCATAAAGTGCTGTCGGCGCGGCTTGGAATTCATATTGCAACCCTGGGGGCAGCAGCCGAACGCTGAAAACACGGAGCCACTCTCGCGGGTCGAAGGTGGGATGTGTTCCGTATACGTTAGAATGCCCCACCACATCAATATAGCGTCGCAGCGTTTAATGCAAAATTTTCTGCCGTGTAAATCGCTTACACATAATAGGCGTCTCGTGCTTAAAAAGATTTCTTTTGTGCAGGAAATCAAACTGATATTGAAATTATAGATTATTTTAATAAGTTTTAAAGCGTGCTCGTGGCCTTCCGTTAAACCGCCCACAGGCGGCATGGGGTCGATCGAGATCGTTGGCGCACAGTGCTTAGTGATGATGAACCTGCGTCAGAAAAAAAAAGCCATGTTCCACTGGAACTGCCCAGAGCGCAGTATGCGACAGCTGCGCGTGACATCGTACACAGATCAACCCAACTAGCCTACCGAGCTGTGGCCCAAGCGGTAGCCCGATTGGCTAACGAGAAGTACTGCCCAAGTTGAGAGAGTTCGCGCGGTTCAAATTTGAAAACATCTGAACATTACCGCTAAGAAATTAGCACTTTCTTTCGAAGGGGACGTACACGATATGAAACCATGCAACTAGAAAATTTATAAATACCATCGACGAAATTTGATTCGTTATTGGTGGCTGATGTAGCAGTAACACACACCTGAAGTTTACGCGTACTTAACGCACTTAAAACGAGTGCAGTAAGCGGTCTCGCAAGGCACGAAAAAAATGCAGTCGAAGCAAGAAGTACTGGTACGGAAGGTGGCACCAAAACGTGCCAGTCGACTCCACAAAGCTTCGCACCACCGAAAATTTTCGTTCAGTATCAAATACATTGCGCCTATTGAACGTTGGCCGTTTGCGGATGGGAAGCAGGAGCGTTGCGTTCGTATTTCGCAGAAAATTAACAGTTTATTTCACAGTTACAATGTGTATTTTCTTATTAATGGCCTTTTAGCACATACCGAATGTTTCTTCTAAGATGTTCCGCAATTTTTGAACTCGTTTTTTTTAGTTAGAAGGGTGCTTTTTCCTGCGCAACATTTGCTGCAGTGTAACGCACCAGATTACAGCTTTGAAGTGGTAACTAATAAAATGGTGAACTGACATTTAATAGCTAACCTTTTAAGTCTGACTGCTAGTCTCCTTATTGATTGGGAAGCTTGTTCTCCGGTTCTCTCTGTTTTCACAAACACCGGAAGTAATGTATGATTTTTAGATTTTCAAAAACGCTGTTACCCTCGGCGCTGTGACCCAACAAATTTTCTGTACATTGCGCCAATATACATGCTCCTTCGAAGATACTTGAGGCAATGCAACGCCTCCAGTGAAAGTAGCTCGTTGACTTAGACCAACTTTGTTAAGGCTACAAAGCCGAAGGTAACTGCATTTTAGAAATTCTAAAAACTGAAATGGATATTCCTTACTGTTGGCTACACACTTCCGAATAGATAAGCGACTGTTGTGGGACGCGGCCGTTTGCGTACTTCATCTCACCTTCAAGTACGCACGCACGAAACAAGCAAAACACAACGAAACAGTACACGAAAAGAGTGCACGAAACACACGAAACAAGGATAATGAATGAATCAATGTTTATTGAAAGTGGTGGGGGTTGGAGCTGCTGTGCGTCGTGTCCTTCCTTAGTCCAGGGCCCCAGTGATTACTGCTTACATCTTGGAGATGGTGAGCAGCACCTCCTACAGCATATCCTGTAGTGCAAAAGGTTTAGAGCTGCAGAGTGGATTAATATTGTAATAATAATGCAATCACGCGAACCGCAATAAAGTCGTTGACCTGCCGAATATAAAACAAAACATTCCCAAGCTCGAAACGTCTAACAGCCGCGAAGTATGAGAGTAACTAAATTAATTACAAATTATTGATCAGTTGAATAAAGCGAACTCTGTCAGCCTTGAGTTCATCTGCTGGTAAAGCGTTTCATGTAGATACTGTTTTTCGGAAGAAATAAAATTTCATGCACTTCCTGCATTTTATTACTGCATTTAATGTGATTCCTCCTACTACAGATATAGCGGGACGTCTTAAAGTATTTACATCTGTCTACGTAAGCCTTTGCATAGAAAGCTTAGACTCTTAGAAGCCAGCTCGATTGAACAGTATGGTTCTGAACACTCCGTCATAGGAAATCTTGCCACTTTTCCGCCGCTTTGTTGTTTACCAAAACCAACTTCGTATTTTTCTTTTTGGTTTGAAAGAACGAATTTGGTGAACCTTGAATTGAATTAGTGAAATTAAAAGAAATGAATTAAAAAAAAAACCTTGAAGCTCATTCAAGCAGTAGTTGGCGATAAGCAACAAAATGTGGCGTTTCCCCCCTTGTAGTGTTTTGCCCTAATCTCCTGTCATTATCAAGCCATGCCCAGAGTACACATGTCTTTCTTAATTTTAGCGCTAATTTTGCCGCCTTTTGGCAAGACATTTATGCGAAAACGAAGGTGGAGCGGGGACGGATAGTCCAGTATTTCATGTGCATTGTTGATCATTTTGTCTTACGCGGTGATCATGCCCAACAAATGACGCAATGACGAAGAAAATGTCACAGGGTCCGATGTCAGCGGTCACATCACGAACAATTTGTAGAAACCATTTGATTGGAATGTTGCAGTTAAATTCGAACCTCATGGCCCAAGGCGAATATCTTGCGGCCGCCTTTCGTTCATTCTTCCTTAGCCGACGCTATACTACTGCCACACTGAGCGGACTTCTTAACTTTTTTTTTTCACGCCTTGCTCAAGCTTCTTCACTGAAGTTAATGACGGAACACGTAGCAAACAGTTGACCCTCATCACAAGTTCTTCTAAGAGAAACTAACTTACGCCTTGAGATCACCCTCTACGTCGGTGGAGGGTGGCATGATGTTGAGGCGGGCCGACAGGCTGCGCCTGTTGCAACACATTCGGGTGGTGCTCCGGGTTGAAGTAGAAGCGGATCAATACGCTGGCTAGCAGCGACAGCAGCAAGACCAGCCTAAGGGTCGCGCTGGCCGCATCAGCCGCCAGCTTGCACGACAGCTGGCAGCACTCTCGTACCTGTGACTGCAAACAATGGTAGCCATAGTGGTTGCAAAACAACCAAAAACAGCGGATTGATCACAGCCTATCGTGTTTTCGTTACCGTCTTCACCGGTTTGTAAGCGTTAAAAAATACTGCTCATGTCGGGCCATTGCAACAAATGTAGGCCAAAATATCTCGGCACCATCGGTCGCAGAATTCTTTGTATTGACTTTTATCAGTGGCCCACGCTACAGGTCACTCTGAATTAGAAAACATGCGACGCCTGTTTATGAGCTGCTGTCTGGTTGAAGACGTGCGTGGCATGATACATAAATTACATTAAACTAAAACAATATCTTTGGGAAAGCGCAAGAAAACAGGGGGATTCTAGGATGATGCAAGGAGGAAGTTGCTTATAAGTCGAGCTCGCGTATAACGAACATGAGCGCCTAGCGGCGCCCGTTCGTTATATCCCGAAGTTCGTAGTATGTAGCCCACAGCTTTAAAATTGCTGATTGTCGAAATACATTGTTTTTTATTTGCGAAAAAGTACGTGATGTCAGTCTGTTTTTCCAACGCAGATCCGATGTGGGAGGTTTCCCGTTAATTTAAAGCAGAAGCGTGCTCTTCGCCGAGGCACTTGGCATAGACAAGTTGTCTTAGGGTTTTTATGTAGCCCATTGCTACAGGCGCGCTTATGGGTGCTGGCTCCGAAGTTTCACCCTCATCTGATTCCTCCGCGTCACTCTCGTCCCGCACTTCAGAAACAACGCCCTCTTCTATGCACGTGCGGTTCCGCGGTGTCGGCGCCGTCATCGACAGAAATAAAATCACTGCAACCAATGTCATGACCCCCCATGTCTGAGTCGACGATGCGCTGCCACAAATGGCCGCCGGGCTGGTCATCCTCCGAAGCATCAGGATCGGCATCAGACACTGTGTCGACGAAGCCGGCCTCGCGGAAGCAGTTCCGCTCGCCAGTGACCGTCACCTCCGCCCAGGCCGCTTTGAGCTCCAAGCAGGGCACAGGGCACTGAATCCCATCGACCGACTTCATTGCGCACCGGACGGTGGCTCGTTGCTGCAGCCTATGCGCTCGCACCCGCGCTCACGAATGGGCGCGGCGCTCCTCGAGTATGAGTATGAGTATGACTCAAGGCCCATACCCCCTACGGCTCCTGCGCGCCCTGGCCTGCTGCCTTGGATGTAAAGCGAGAGATCTTCGGCATCGCGGGACAGCGGAGCACACCCCTCTGTGCTGTGCAGGAGCTGGCCAGAGCCGTCATACACGAGGAGCTCCAGGACCATCTCCTCGTGTACACCGACGGCTCAGTGGCTCGCGACAGCTGCTCACTTGCAGCGGCGGCTACCTTCCCCGCCATGCGACTACACAGGCAGCAACACGCAACCTTCCTGTGCTCCTCCACAACGGCGGAGTTGATGGGGATCCGGCAAGGGTTGGACTTGCTGCTCACCCTCTGCCCTCCGCCGCCCAGGAGTTCTCTTCCGTGCAACTCCCGCGCCGCCCTCAGCCGCCTCCAATCCAATGGCGGCGGTGTCCCACTAGTGCGGGACATCCGCTCCCGCATCCAGCACATCGCGCAGAGAGGATGCGCCGTGAGTGCACAGTGGGTGCCCGGTCACTGCGGCATCCCCGGCAACGAGGAAGCTGACGGCCTCCCGATCGCCGCACATCAACTACCTCCCAGCGATCTGCCTTTTGCGATGAAGGACGTGCGTGCGGTCATCCAGGACCATCTCCGAAAGCAGCACCCCGACGCACGCATCGCCGGAAGTGAGCGCATCGACAGCATCACCGGCTGCCGCGCACTTACGCGGTCGCAACGTATAATGATCCTCCACGTGCGCATTGGCTGCGTGTCGTCCGGGGAACGACGGGAGCGTCACGGAATCGCGCCGAGTGATTCGTGTTTACCGGATGCGGTGCAGTGGAAACACAGGAGCACCTGCTCCTTCGCTGTGCCGCGTTCGCCGATGCTCGTCGCGATATGCATGCGGCCTATAGGCGTTGGGCATACATACTACCAGACTCACTCAAGACGCTATTTTGGCCGCAGGGCAGTGCGCGCACTCGTGAGTGAACTTTGGTGAGCCTCTGTGCATTCCTCGAACACACGGGTTTGACGTCCCGCCTGTTCTCCGCCGGGTAGTTACATGCAAAGACCGAACGCTCCGCGAGTGCTACCTTGGACGATTAACAATTGGACACCCCACTCCATGCAGTTGTAGTCAACACAGTGCTGTGCGCGTGTGTTTTTATTGCTCCATCATGAACTAATCACGCGCGCAACCTGTACTCATTTCTCATTGTGTAAATAGTTTCTGTATATAACCTCTTCCCACATCCTCTCTTTTTGTCCCCTCGCCTCTTTCATTTCATTTCTCCATTCTGCCTGCTATTCTTTATTTCGTCTGCCCCTGCTCAGGTGCTTCAGTATCGATGACAGATGCCGGGGCTTGGAAAAATCTTTTCCTTCCTTTTTATTACTATATTAATAAAACAACTTAAAACTAACATGGCATAACTGCGCATACACAGCTGCGTGTATAAAATGAGGAGGTGACACGGCGGCCGTATCGCAGTAGTTTACTTTGGGTTACTAGTTGGAGAATCCGGGCGCTATTCAGCGGCGGTATCGACAGAAAAAGATCAATTTCTAACCTCGTGTAATCTGTAATAACCGGTCTAAACGACTGCCAATTTATAGCGGAAAGAAAATGGCGCAGTATCTCTCTCACATATCGGCGGACACGCGAACCGCGCAGTAAGAGAAGGAATAAAGGAGTGACTGAGAGAAGAAAGGGAGAAAGAGATGCCGTAGTAGAGGGCTCCGGAATAGTTTCGACCACCTGGGGATCTTTAACGTGCACTGACATCACACAGCAGGTGACTGTCAACGGAATTGGCTTTCAACGAGTTTTTCAACGAACTTATCGCTGTGAAGCTTCTTACGACGAAGGCATTATGCGGATCGTTTGGCTTATCCTTCTCTGAGTCACCGCAGAACCCAGCTTAGATTTAATTGGCGCGCCCTGAAGTTATACAGAATTTGGGGCCTTATTTATGTCCGTGCAAATACAGTGGTCAAGATCTTACATGTTTGGTCACTAAGTCCTCCGGAAGGAATAATTGCGCAGAGTCGACGAAGGGAAAGAGGTCTATCGCGTGCATCAAGACCACGTCCACCAGTATCAGATCCCGGGACGAGTACGGCACCACCAGAAGCACGAAGGCGGTGATGAGCAGCGCGGCAATGATGGTCTGGGTCTTTTGAAATTTCATCTGGAGAACCAAGGCCGCGAGCATCAAGCACAGGCCTCCGGCAGCTTCGTTCATCCAAGGGCTCAGGTAGGCCTCCTGATTGCGGTGTAAAGAAAGGATCCCCGTCGACGTTGAAATGATCCGCTCTCCAAAAAATTGCCAGTGGCATAACGTCGCTAAGCCTGGAATTCAGCGAAAAGCAAGGGCGCTTGCCAAGCATCTGAGGCTCGTCCTGGCAGCTCCGCTACACGCTCGCGACAGCCGTTCTATATATACCCACACGACCACGTGGCTATGACGTAGTATCACATGGTCTTACGACACCCCCATCAGACGTCATCGCGTGGCTTCACATCACCCCATCGGATGTTCTTAAGGTCAAAAGTGAATCCAAAGGTCACCCAATCTCAAAGGTCAACGAAAGGTCATGGGTCATGGTCAGGGTTCAAGGGTTCGACACCATAACTGTACCACATATAGTCGACTAACGTGGCTGGGCTGAAGGTCGTTGAAGGTCATTATCCTGCTTACGCGACGAATGCTTTGCCTAGCGTTGTGAAGTTTTCGCTTCAAATGCGGCTCTAGACTGCTGCCACCGTTTTTTTAGCTGGAAGTAGCACCCGCTTGTTCGTGCCTAGATATTTATCTGTAGTAGTAAATGAGATGTGTATAATCTGTAATAAGCATAATTATGACATGCAGAAATATTTTCAACGTTTCAAGTTCAGGCTGTAAACAGTCGTTTCCTGGAGCAGTGTCCAAGGTTCCGTGCGTAATACATGAAACAGCAGCTTGTGAAGGGAAGTGCTCAAAGAGAGAGAGAGAGAGAAAAAAGGAACTTGCCGGGATGGCTTATATTATAAATGATCTTAACCTACTAGAATTGTATGGGTTAAAAATAACGCATCGTATTCTCAGTGTCAAAGCAGGCAGTAAGAAAAATGAGGACGGAAAAAAGGCTGTGAAGAGACATGTCATCTAGTTGAACGTACTCCCCTTTCTGATATATTTTCGTAAGGCTATCGGTTTTTTGTTTACCTCTAATCTAGCCGCCAGGACGGAAGGCGTTAGGCAGTAAGCCTCAACCGCCAGGGAGTCTTCCAGGCTTCGGTTGTTCTGCGCACAGGTGAGGAGCGTCTCGTTGGAGTACCGGCACTCGCCAGAGGTCAGGTGGCTGCATCCCGCCATGGGCTGAAGAAAGATTAGGAAACCAGGTTAGGAGCATTTGGCACATAAAATTTGCGCGTATCTTAAAAAAAGGAAGTTCTGCTTTATGTCACATGTTATCCAGCACAGCTCCGTATGGTGGTAGGGTGACATCATAAACCGTCCAGGATGAAGGACTAGTACGTGAAGAACATAAAAAGCTTCTTCGACGCTAAATAGAAATAGAGAATACAGGGTTTAGAACGCTAAATGGTGGTTAGTGGATTTTTGCTTTTTGACGGTACCACGAGTGTTCTAAACCCTGTATTCTGGTGGTCGTTTTGGTGGCGCTTTAGGAGGCAGAAACATAGGTGGGCGCAGGAAATTAGACATGGGAGAGGTCTTTGCCCTGCAGTGGTCGTAGTCAGGGTAATGATGATGATGACGTCATTTCTTATTTGCAGGTGGTCTAGGGCTCGAAATGTGACCTTATCGTTCATGCACCTTCCCATGGATTGTTTTCAAGTCCCTGTTTGTGTGAAAGCAGGGTCAGGCCTGCCTTGCACCGTTAATTTTCGTAAATACGCAACAGAGTTCACTGTTTGAGTGCTCTAGACAAGTGTGTGGACAATTGTACGACATTACTTACATGGATCACCGAGCGGTGCGCGCCTATCGCCGCTAAGTACTTTATAACTGAAACTTTCTCTCATGCTGGATCGGTTTCAATGGCTCTGTAACGTCAAAGCACTGTATAGATCGCGTGACGCTGGAGGAAACTGCGTTATAATCGCTGCTTCGTAATTGTTTGTAATTCAGGGTCTTGAAAGTGAAATAAAACGACGAAGCAGTGATTACATTAGTTTTTTCTTGCCTTCTGTGACCTATACGCAGCTTTGACGTCACAGCCACTGTTCGCCTTTTTAAAACGAAACTGAAACAGCGTAAGAGAAAACTCGATTATAATTTCTTTAGAAATCGTAGGCGAAGACTATGTGGTAATCCGTATATACCAGTGTCTTATGCATCATTACAATGAAGAAATCAAGCACACAGAAATTAGATGTCTACACACCTTTAAATTTCGCTGTGTATATGTTTATTCAGCGAAGCATTCAAAACCAAATGCGACCCGAAATTCGACCACCGAGTAACATTTCTCTCTAAACATTTATCCTCTAAATAACCGGAAGGAGAAAGAGAAGGGGTTCTATACGCCTCGAGCTTTCTTTCTGTGGTGGTTTAGTTCACCGGGTCTGCATGAATTAATGCGATAGTGTTAAAGGCACCATTACCCGGACAATCTGACGTCGGCGTTGTCGGCGTTGTGAGCGAGAAATAGGGTGGCGTAGAGTGGCCCAGGTGGCCACGTGACCTTTAGGTGTCACCACAGCTGCCCAGCCAAATAGTGAGAAAACTCGCCACCATGGCAGGTGGCTGTTAAATTAATAATTGAACGCGATAGGTTGCTCGGCAAATGCAACTTGGGTCTCGCAAGCCCCACTGTTGGAAGCACCTGCCATCTCGGGACAGTGGCGCATCCCTCAACCGCTGCAACATTGCAGAAGGAGTGGTGTGAGCACTCCCAGGGACCTATGAATATGAAGTTGAGAACGACCAATTCCGCATCTGTGGACATGAACTCATTACCACTATCGCGTCATATTCGTTAGGTGGAGGTCAATTGTCCCTTCTAATTTTTGCATTGTCTGTGCAGTGGTGCGTCGCCAAAGTTGTATTGGGAATTGGTGAAGCTACCATGCCGATGCTTTTACCTCGCAGTATATTCAAATTTCAATGTTGATTCATGGACGAACGCACTGAACTTCCGCACAGCCGAAAAATCGACCCGCGTAGCCTATGACCCAAGAATAGTGCGATCCAGCCCGAAAAGACCGCTTTATTTTAATACCTTTCCTCAGAACCTGCATCATTATACAAATGTTCAGGCATTTATAATGTGAAGCTTATGGTACCTCTGTAAGTCTCATTTTGAATGGTTGCGAAGAAGGCCCCCTTCTTCAATTTAGAATACCTTTTGAGTTTTAGTCAAGCTATCATCGATCAAGGCTGTACCGCGTGTGAGGCCTGAATAACCAAAGCACAGCTTGGACACCTCCGCTTGTGAGCCCTCCTTGGCTGCACGAAGACAGAAATGGTTTCCTGCCAGCTTACGTGGACGCAGACGGTCGCCAGGCTTGGAAGTGGGCCGCAGAAAGCCGCGTCGTACATGGCCACCGCAGTCACGATTACACTGGCGAGCACCTTGTAGAAGAGGATCACAGGCAGCAGGCAAACCAGGGAGACCACGAGTACGTGGCGCAACATGCCACACGCTGAGGGGCAGCAACAAAAGGTTAAAAAGTAGCGCTGGTTGGACTGTTGTTGTTGTTAGCCTATCAAAAGATGGCACATACCCACACTGGGGGATGCTGGCCGTTCTGGACACCACTTCGTTCTTCTTAGTTCGGACACGAGACGGCGCAGAGCCTGGAGGACACATGGATCGCTGCTTCGATGGATTTTAGGGGAGCAGTTCTTGTTGAAACAGGCGCGGACCAATTTAGCGTCCAAAAATTTAAAACATTAAGGAGGGGGGGGGGGGCACTTTGTGGACCTAAAGTGCGGTGAGGCGAAAGCCTTTAGCACGGTGCATGCTGCTTGTGTCTCTGATGTGTCGTTAAGGCGTTGATTAAGTACATAATTGTTTGTGAATCTTAAATGCTGGAGACAACGGAGGACGTTTGGAGGCATCTGTCTGATTCGACACCTTTCCGCAAACACTGTCCAGCGTCCTTACGCTAGACAGAATATAAGTTGAGACAGAAAAATGAATGAATATGTTTCCCGGGTGTTAATCCAATTAAAAATAAACAAAATATCCTTTGGACAAATGAAATTCCGCCACCAAAAGCTGGAAATGAAATAAAATGGAAATGGTGCTACAGTGACCCGCAGCCGAGAGGGGGCTCGCGGAGAATAGAAATGTGTTGAAAGGAAGTAGCGTAGTGGTTAACACGCACGCCTGCGGAACGGAAGGATGGTGGTCCTGATCAATTCGTGCGCAGAGATTTTTTTCTTATCTAGTTGACGTCATTTGTTTGACAGCTATAGTGTGACAGATCTCGAGGAATGACGGACAATGATGAGCCATTAAAGGCTTTCGGCTTAAAAGTGCTGACGGAGCTTTATCCTGTCCCCTGACCTGATGGCTCTTTCTGTGAGCTGGTTTTATAATCCCACCTTTTTTTTCTAATCTTTAAGTTCATTCTTCGGTACGAAACGATAGACTGAAGGAACAACGTTTTCACAGTTTTTATTCGCAACGGTAAGTATTTCACTCGTCGGGTCTTTTCGCTTGTTCAGTTGTACAGCCTGCAGGAGCGCAATTTTCTTGTGCTGAAGCCAGCCGGGAGGGTCGGCGGACCTGACCACGCCGGAGACCAACCTGCGGCATGAGGGAGGACAGTTTTTCTCGGCATAGGTTTGCACAGAGGACGGGATTCAACCATGACTAAAACTTTCTAAAACGTGCTCATTACTGGCCTACATTTTTGCTTGAACAATTTTTGTGAAAAGCTGATGCCAGCCGGGTTTCCTGGCGTGCCGGAAAGCTCAGGTATAGTACTTCCTTCAAAGATTTAAAGCTCTCTATGGATGACAATGGCTTCTTTCCATTTGGAAATTTGTAGCGAAGGGGTCGCTACACAAACATCCTCACACGACCGAGAAAGAAACGCAGATGGCATTGAACTTTCGAGAAACGCCGCAGCTTTTCGCTAACCAGAAACCGCACGACGAATATAGACGAGACAGTTCTTAAAAGGGATATTGGCTACACTGAAGATGGCAAATATCGATAATTTACCGCTGTATAATCACGGACAGAACATCTGCAAAAAAAACGCAGCTTTTAGAGGCGAGAAAAAAAGAAAAGTATCGCTACCAGCGGCCGATTTCGTAAGTGCTTGCGTTGACACTGATTTTGGGGGCGCGGATCGCAAAACCCATTCACTTCAAAGCAGTGGAAACGAGACGTTTTGGGGTTTATATAAACAGGCAGGAAAATTGGCAAAATCAGTTTTCAATTCCATAACTGTCTCTTTTGCTGTCGGACAAACATACAAGGGCCCAGATTAAAGCTAGCCATTTTGATTCATTCTACTGCGTTAGGATTGCGGCCATATTTTGTTGAAATATCCGCCGTCTGTATTTAGGTATGTGCGAAGCCTCCACCCTTCAGCTCTTCTAGTGGCTCAAAGTGCATTGGGGTACCCTTCGTGAACCCTCCGGCAGCGGCAGGTGGCTCTCCGAAGCACCCGTCGCTAAAAAATCATGAGCTACCACGACGCTCTGCCGCCCACTCACTCGCATTACATGCCGCCCCCCCCCCCTTGTCCGTCCCGAAAGTCTCCACACAGCGGAAGCCCACGGAGAAGTGAGACGAAGAAGAGATGGCAAAATCAATTACAAGGACGCAATAGGAAAGCAATGAGAAACAAAAAAAGTTTGGTAGGGTTTAACTGCGGTTATACCCAAAGGTCCAGCGATAGCATTTTGGTGATGGCCAAGGACACATTTGGATGTCGCCATCGTTCCGGGCCCGCACAGTCATGGTTGGACATCAATATTGGTTAAGGCCAAATTATGGGGGTGGCCGGAGGCAAATTTTTTGAAAGAACATGGGTAAAAGTTTGAGGTCGGCATCGTGTCGGGCATGCGCAATTTCTGGCTATATCGATTTTGGTCTAAACCGACCGAGGTCAAGTTTAGGCGGTGGGCCGGGCATCGTTTTTTTTAAATGACACAGGCTACATATACAGGTCGCCATTGTATCGGGCACAGTCAATTATGGTTTGACATCGATTTTGGTTCGAATCGGCCAAGGTCAATCCGTGGCTATGCGGTACTTCTCAAGGTTAAACGAAGGTCAAATCAGGCACGGAATAGTGAGCGACCTTTACGTAGAGTAGAGCAACCGCTCTAAAATTGTCTAAAATAAGTGCAAACATACATTTATCCTATTAATCACCTGTCAATCTCTTTTCATCTCTTTGGTAAATGTTGCTTGCCTGAGGCTGTCAGATAACCCGTCGCAACCAACTGTGTCAACCGACGGAGTTCAGCTGCAAGAAAATAGCTTACGGCCTGCGATCATCCTTTACGCCGGTAGAGGGCGTGTTGAAGGGGCTGTTGCAAATGCAGCGCCTCTTGTATCCCATACGGGTGGGGCTGCACAGCGAAGTAGATGCGGCTCCCCATGGTGCATAGCAGTGACAGCGACATGGCCAGCCGGATGATCCCACGGGCCGCGTCAGCCGTCAGCTTGCACGACAGCTGGCAGCACTCTCGTACGCGTGCCTGCAAACAGCATCACCCATGTCTGTTGCAAAAACTTATCTTCAAGAATGAATTAGTCACAACCTTTGGAACTTTATTCAAGCTGTTTTAGACGGGAGCAAAATTTCTGTTAGTCAGCTTTAAAACAAAAACATGTTTGCCAAGTCTCGTGGTTGCCATGAAATCAGAGGCTAAATGTTCAACACTAGATGCAACCACTTTCACTGTGGAAATTCATCAAGCGCTGTGTTGCACGTGGTTTGAATGCCTTGAAAATACATGCAACAATGCATCATGATGATAATGTAGTCGAATGTATGCGCAGCAGAATGAATATTTCTGCCAGATTCATCCAGCTGGGTGCTTGTGAAACTTAAGCTTTATTTTACGGCTGAGAGCAAGAAAAAGTTTTAACCAATCGAAAGTTTAGGATCGCTCCTCACGGCACCATTTCTGTAACAAAAACTTGAAAATGGGCTGCTTGAAAGCACAGTCAGTATTACTTCCAGTCTTTAAATACCACTCAAACTGGAGAACTGACGCATTTTTTTTAAAAAGACCCGAAACAAACTTGCATGCACCCGGGATTTGACAAGAATATGCGTTCAACCGGTCACGCTCAGTCACGTTTTGAAGAATGTATTTTTAACACTGAGGCCAACCAACAACATGATCGTTCGAAAGTATTCAAGCCAAAGGTTTTCCGTTTGAGCAGCATGATAGTGTCACCACGGCACCGTTAACGACCAAAATGCCCTAAAACGCGAGGAGGAGGTTCACTCTCGCTGTAAAGAAGCTTTCTGTTTAACGTCTCCTTTGAATGCTCCATGTACAAGAGTATTAACGGGACATTCATTCCACTGGAAGTGAACACTGTGGCCGGAATACTTTTAACGGGGGCTGTATGTGGTGTCCCGGTACCACAAGTTTTACCGCGGCGAAACTTGAGGAAGATGGAGAGGCGTGAGAAATCGTTAGCTCTTATCTTCCGCGGCGTCAACCTGCAGAACAGCTCGGCGCTGAGCTCAGCTATTGGAGGGTCAATGAAACATTTGTCAAAGTGGTTATAAAATGCAAGATTGTCCAGACTAAACGGCGCCAAGCGCTCATGCCGTGTGTGTGTCCTCAAAATTGAGCCCATAGTTTACAAATAAATTATTGACGTCATCTTTCCTCACAAGAATACTACTGCACTAAAACGTCATGGGCCTCACATGACCAAAGTCGTGAGGAGGCTTTTCTTGGTCGGTAAAAACCGCAACGTCGTCACAAGAAGAAGCATGCGTGAGGAGGTTTGGAAAACGATTTGCTGGAGATGACGGCCCCTCTCACCCTTCCAGACCCGCCCTCCATTTTCGTGTCTTGGGAGAGGAGCATGCGGCTAAAAAAAATAAAGAACCGCGCCGGATGATCTATTGCTGGGCATAGCTAACACTGAGTTGTAATATTAGTTGTTACAAGTCACAGCTACCGGTTAGAGGTTACATTGTTACAGGTTACAGCTGGACAGAAAAATGAATGGAGGGAGAAGGATGGACGATTTAATGTGCACGTATCTTCTGCTTTTCTTACCCACGGTGCCATCCTTTTTCGAGGTTTTTTAACAGACACAGCTATTACCTCTGCCCAAAGCAAACCCAGGGCCTTGGTCATATTTGCTTACGCGCTTGATAAATGCGTCCGTAGAGATGAATTTCGAAGAGTTGACGAACGGAAGGAGGTCCATTGCGTGCATGGTGGCCACGTCGAAGAGGAGCAGGTCCCGGATTGAGCGCGGGTCGACGAGAAGCACGAGGCCGGCGATGGGTAGGGCGGCAGTGATCGAATAGGGAATCCGAAATTTCAGGCGGAGAACAAGCGCTGCGACAACCAAGCACAGGCCTGCGACAGCTTCGCTGCTCCAAGAGTTGAGGGTTGCCTCCTGGGCGTAGTTGCGGGAAAAAAAATCCGTGAGGACGGAATTGCCTAATCGCGGGAAGGACAATAGCTCCCGACGCTCTTATGAAGCGGCCTAATGCCGTTTATGACAGCACACGTTTAGCTTGCACAGAGAAACAAGTAGTAGCGTCCTCTAAAGGATGCTGCAGTCGGCATATACCAGTGTCTGAGCTAAGGCTGACGTATACACTTTCGGTAACCGAAAGCCGACAGAAAGACTGACGACGGAAAAAGAACTAGTGAGATAGTGTGATTTGACCAATCGGCCGCTGAAGGAATTTTCAAGAGCATGCTTTTCTTATGCACATTTCCTTACATACCTCATAATTACAAAGAGTTTGGTTCTTACCTTGAATCTAGCGGCCTGGATGGAAGGAGCTAGGCAGTAAGCCTCAACCACCAAGGCGTCTTCCAGGCTCCTGTTGGCCAGCGAACAGGTGAGGAGCGTGTCGTTGGAGTACCAGCACTGGCCAGATGTGAGGTGGCTGCAACCTGTCCCGGGCTGAAGAAAGTGTGGTATTGTATTCTGTAGTTATGTTTGTATAAACTAGGTGGCGCTAGGCATGCGCCCTATCTGGTCAGCTGACTCGCACATCTGTATATATATTCATCATTGAACTGGAATAAAAGGGAGTTGGTCGAAGTATGTACGTGGCGGGTGCTTGACGTGGTGGTGCTCCGGCTGCTCCGGCAGTCGGACCGGGCAGTTCCCCAACGGTACGGGATACAACAGTTGGCGACGAGTGGTGAAGTAACCGAACGCGGAAGCAATGAGCCTGCATCAACCGCCCGAGTTCCTGCCGACGCCCGGGAAGCCCGCCATTCCTTGGACGCAGTGGCACCGCCTTTTCAAGAACTATCTCCTGGCGTCCGGGAGCGACGCTCACCCACCTGCGCGCCGTAAAGCTTTGCTGCTACACTGTTTGGGTGTGGAAGGCCAACGCTTGTACTACGCGTTGCCGGAGGGGAAATCGTCGACGCCGCCTACAGAAGGAAAGGAAGGAAGCGGTACGAGCGACGAGTACGATGCAGCGGTGGCTACGTTGGACGCTTACTTCACTTCTAAAACGAACGTCGTCGTGGAGCGGCATCGGTTCGGACAACGCACCCAACTGCCCGGGGAGACTGCAACAGCGTTCGTCACGGCGTTGCGTGAGCTGGCATTAAGTTGCGACTTCGGTAAGCAGGCTGACGATTTTATTCGTGACCAACTTGTAGCGAAAACGTGCAACCCTGTTCTTCGGGAACGCTTACTGCTTGAAGGCACTTCGCTCACTCTTGAACGCGCACTGGCTATTGCAAACAGTATCGAAGAAGCCACGAAATACTCACTTGAGCTGCAGTCATCGGCTGCGAGCGTTCAAAAGGTCGAAAAACATCGGATGCCATGCCGCTCAGAAACGCAGTTACCGCGTTCGCAGCAGCCGAAGTCCTGTTTCCGTTGCGGGTCTTCAGGGCATCTTGCAGATTCCAAGACATGCAAGGCGCGGGGTAAAACTTGCAGCAAATGTGGCAAACGAGGACATTTTCAGCGTGTCTGTAGAAGCGGCATGCCTGACGAAAGGGCCCTTGCTGTCCGAGAAGTCGACACCTGCAGTGCATCCGGCGATCTCAACGTGTTGCTTCTCGATCGGCAGTGCAAAGGAGGGATACACACAGAAGTCTTCGTACAAGATGTTCCTATACGTTTCCTCGTAGACACGGGTTCTGCTGTCTCCATTCTGTCGAACGCCACGTACATAAGGTTGAAACGCTTTCCTTTGCAGCCAACATCAGCGTCACTCTACGATTTCTCTCGCCGCAGAATAACCATCGAGGGGTGTTTCACGGCGCCAGTCATCTTCCAGGATCGGCAGGCCGACATTCTCTTCTACGTCGTCAAGGACGGTACTGACATTCTCGGCATCGACGCTGTCGAAACGCTGCGTCTGCAAATCAACGGTACGTCATTGCAATGCACCCATATTACGCAAGCGCCAGAAGGCCTTGACCGTGAACTGTTTTGCCAGTTTCCGCACTTGTTTGATGGCAAGTTAGGGCTTGCAACAAATTTTGTCCATAAGGTCAAGATAAGAGAAGGAATCACGCCTGTTGTTGCTAAGTTGCGGCGGTTGCCATTTTCAATGCGAGACCGAGTACGCGAAGAGCTGCAGCGCCTTGAGCAAGAAGATGTCATAGAAAAGATTGACACGTCTGAATGGGTGTCTCCAATCGTAGTAGTAGCAAAGAAAAACGGCAAGATAAGAATTTGTGTCGATCTGCGCGAACCAAACAAAGCGATTGTCGTTGACAAATTTCCACTGCCGCACACGGAAGAAATATTGCACAAACTTCATGGCGCAAATTACTTTTCAAAGATTGATTTAGCAGCTGCATATCACCAAGTTCTGCTAAGCCCTGAAAGCAGGGAACTGACTACCTTCATAACCGATAGTGGACTGTACAGATTCAAGCGCGTCTGTTTCGGTCTTGCATCAGCACCGTCTGCGTTTCAGAAAATGATGGCCACTATTTTGCAGAACTGCAAAAACACTTTGTGCTACATAGATGATGTCATTGTGTACGGAAGCACACGTGAAGAGCACTTCAAGAATTTGAAACAAGTTTTGCACTTGATTGCAAGGGCTGGATTGAAGTTGAATGACAAATGCATTTTTAATGTGCAAGAAGTCGACTTCCTTGGTCACAGGATCAGTCACAAGGGAATACGCCCTTTACAAAGTAACATTGACGCCATCAAGGCTGTGCCAGCCCCAACAAATGTCGGTACTCTGCGCTCATTCGTGGGCATGGTAGGCTACTACGCCAAATTTATACCTGACTATGCGGTGGTTGTCGAGCCTCTTCGAGAGTTGCTACGTAAGAATGCCACATTCACATGGAACCCTGCAAGACAAGCTTGTTTCGAGCAACTGAAATGTTCCCTGGCCACAAGATGTTTACAGCTATTTGATCCTGCGGGTGACATTATTGTCACTACGGATGCCTCATCCATTGGCTTGGGAGCAGTGTTGCAACAGACAAGGAATGATGAACTGGTGACGATTGCTTTTGCTTCTCGCAGGCTTACTTTACAGGAACAGAAGTATTCTGTAGGGGAATTGGAAGCCCTTGCTTGCTTGTGGGCATGCGAATATTGGAGAGTGTACCTTTGGGGTCGTTCATTCATATTACGCACCGATCACTAGGCTCTGGTCACACTCCTTAGTACAAAGGGAGTAGGTCGCCGACCGTTCCGGATTGCGAGGTGGCACGCCAGGCTGTTGGCATACAACTTCACGATTGAATTTCACAAGGGTGACAAGAATACTGTTGCTGATGCTCTTTCAAGGATGCCCCTTCCAGGTCGTGTGGAGGAAGAGGAAGAAGAGACTGTTTGTGTTGTCTCAACATGCATTACTCATGAAGAGTTTGTCATTGAAACGATGCAGGACCCGTTGCTGCAGCAGGTTATAAAGTGGGTGACATCGGCATGGCCCGCAGTGAAGATGTTGCCTGCCGAAGCAGTTCCGTTCTACCGGGTGCAAACTGAGCTCTCAGTCGTTGGAGACCTCCTGCTTCGTGGTGACAAATTTGTAGTACCTTCGTCCCTCGTAGCACGGCTTCTTGACGCAGCCCACGAGTCTCATCCGGGAATAACGAGGACAAAGCAGCGACTACGTGAGCAATACTGGTGGCCTGCTATGTGCAAGCAAGTAGAACAATTCATTGCATCCTGCGCGGTATGCCAATCTGTTGACAAGTCTGCAAAACCCGTGACACCACCTCTGCAGCCAGTTGCATTCCCATCTGCACCATGGCAGAAGCTAGGCATCGATATTGTGGGCCCTTTTTCCGAAGTGCCGGCAGATTGCCGTTTTGCCATTACAGCCATCGATTACTACAGCAAGTGGCCTGAGGTTTGTTTCTCAGCAAGGGTGACAACTGCAACAGTCATCTCCTTTCTGCGAAGCATCTTCAGCAGGGAAGGATATCCAGACGAGATTGTGAGTGATCATGGTGCTCAGTTTACAGCCTTGGAGTTTGACAGTTTCCTCAAAGAACGTGGCATCGCTCATACGTATTCGGCAGTCTATCATCCGCAAGCTAACGGGCAGGTAGAGAGGTTTAATCGAGTACTCAAAGAGTACGTTCAAGTCTGCGCACAAGAACATCGGCCTTTGAAGGAAGCTATCACCGAATACCTGGGAGTCTACCGTTTCACACCGCATGCGACCACAGGAGTGAAGCCTTCCGTCCTTCTTCACGGCCGTCATCCCAGAACAAAACTTGATCTTGTGGGAGCGCCAGGTAAAGAGTTTTTTCAAGATCCGCAGGCAGCGATGAAGTCCATCCACAGCAGAGTAGCACAAAGGCAACAAGCAAGTAAGACTTACACTGACCGTCGACGAGCTGCAAAGTACTCTCCATTAACAACAGGTCAACCGGTGAGAGTCAAGTTGCCTGGTCACGTGCCTAAGGGCGCTCTGAGCTACTCGAGTCCATTCACCATTGTGGACCAATGTGGTCAAGATACCTACAAGCTCAATGATGGCCGCACATGGAATCGGAGTCGGCTGGTACCTTGCCCCCAACCAGTTCCACCACCTACAGTTCCGAAAAGTTGTTCGCCTGAATCAGCAAAACCACTTGGCGAACCACAGCAGGAGGACCACGATCCACCCCAGCAGCCATCTGTTCAGACGCCAGTTGAAAGGGACGTTCCAGGACTGAGGCATTCGACGAGACAAAGAAGACCACCAGTGTGGTTTAAAGACTATGAAAGACATTGAGTGTTTATTGTGTTTTTCCAGTGTTAGTTGCTAACTCTTTTGAGGGGGAATAATGTGGTATTGTATTCTGTATTTATGTTTGTATAAACTAGGTGGCGCTAGGCATGCGCCCTATCTGGTCAGCTGACTCGCACATCTGTATATATATTCATCATTGAACTGGAATAAAAGGGAGTTGGTCGAAGTATGTACGTGGCGGGTGCTTGACGTGGTGGTGCTCCGGCTGCTCCGGCAGTCGGACCGGGCAGTTCCCCAACGGTACGGGATACAACAGAAAGAGCGATTGTATTTTCAGTGACATATGCGTCTTCGAATTTTGGTAATTTCAAAGCATACTAAAAAAAATGTCAAGAAATCAATGCGATTATTGCGCAAAGTATGCGTTTGGATCAGTGTTCCCCGCGGACGGACCACCAGCTGCCTGTGACGAGTTCAGTTCACACCGTGCAAGCGAGCGGCTTCATCCTATCCGTCAATCACCGCACGATATACCAAATCCCCGGCTTCACTCTCGGGCTACAATCAAGCAATCAGAATGTGACTCGCCTTACTCCCCACCCCTCGGCTCTGATTAGCGACTGCAATGTCCTTCACGCTACCCGTAGCATCCCGCGCCCTCTTCCCACTTAAACTGTCCTCTCCCTACGTCCTCTCCCCTCCGACTAGAAAGTTCGTTTCCTGCTCTCCACTTTACATTGACAGATTTCAAACCTCCAGGAATAACTTGAGGCCCCACTACAGGCACAAAGGAAAACCATCTTGCCCATACCCTTTTACCATGTCGGTTCCTCTTAGGACCGTGGTACAAAGGGCAATACGCTTGTCTAGAACACGCTTTGGGTGTGTTTCAGGCTGAGCCCACAACACCTAGCCTTATTATTTGGTTAAAAATGGTCTGGATGTAAGCATGTGCAGTTGAACTCATGATTTCATCGTCATTTTTTGCCTTCCTGGTCGCAGCAGCTTTGGGAGCTGCGGAACACACAGTTCGGTCTTTCTAGACAAGTGTATTGCCCACTGCACAAGAAAGCAAAGCTTGGCTCGCCCAAGCTGTGAACCTTTGGGGTTTTTGCCGACTTACGTGTGCACATGTGGTCGCCAGGCTTGGAAGCGGGCCGCAGAACGACACAGCGTACTTCGCCAACACAGTCAAGATTGCGCTGGTGAAGACATTGTAGAAAAGAATGACGGGCAGCAGGGAGACTACCAAAGCAACTAGCATGACGAAGAACATGGCGCAAGCAAAGGCTGGCTGGATACAGTCGCGTCTTCGCTCTGATGGATGCAGCTTTCCCTGCGACAAGCGTGGCCTTCTTCAATGCACAGTGAAATGAAAATGGGCGGTGCGTGGTGATCCACAGCTCCCTCACCGCAACTAAAGCGCCTTTTCTCGTATTTCCGGAGCACTGGTGCGTGTGGAATATTTGCCTATCTTCTTCTTTTAAGCCCTCAGCGGTGTAGGGAAGCGGCACTAATTATCCATCCTATAATAAAAAGTTATAGATGCGCTGTTTTCAAGTCAGGGCGCCGCAAAACAATTCTTTCATTCCTTTTTCGTGCCTTTTAAATCGATAATGATGCACATTAAAACGAGGAAAGCGTTGTACCGCAAAAATGCCAGGAGCTGCACTTCCGAATAAAAGCAATGAAGATCAGAATGCGGTTGAAAGCTGTAATTAAGCCTGAGGTCATCAACATCAATCTGCAGCAACGTTCTCGAGATGGAGATGGCAATGAGAAGAAGTGAGGCAGTGAAAACAAACTGGTGCCAATAACTGGTGTCAGTAAACATCGCTTGAATGAAATCTCCTTCAACGTCAATAACCTTATCGTCAATACTTTTTATTTTGTATCCAGAGTCAGCAACTTGAATGGTGCGGGGTATTTATTTTTGGTGAGGTCGTTCCACGTTCATGGGTTTTCGGCCAGGTTTCAGGGTAGCTCTGCAGGCTTGAGCAATGTGAGGTTGCCGCCGCGCTGTTTGCAGGCACGCCTTTAACATCCCTGGTGATGAAATCTTTTATTATCAGGGCCGCCGTTTGATGCTGAAGGCAGGCACAGTACTCAAAGAATACGAAAAGAAAAAGCCGGCGTAGAAGCCGGGAGTCGAACCAGGGCCTTCGGCGCTCGAGATGGGGACGCTTCCACTCCGCCACTACAGCTTTTCTTTGGGGCCTCTCGAGACGTATATCCTGGCATTGCCGATCTAAGCCACTGTCATTTTTTTCCAATCAATATGCACAACCAACTTGCCCCGTTGCTGCCTTCTCTGTGTATTGCTTTGGCTGCTCTCCCCTCATCTAGATGGCGTCGGCCACTACCCGCATCCATCGCCTGCGGCAGACCATGTTCCAGAAGCTGCGGGCAGTGCGCCTGGCCCGTCCTTGATCGTAGTCCCACGTGTCGCAAGCAAACGTCCTGACGGTTCCTCTGTCGTTACTGACTGGGAGACGGACGTAGGCGTAGCAATAGCTGTAGCCGCCTTCTTCATGCAGTGGGAGCACGTCGTCTGCTACAGCGCCATTAGTTCTCGTTCCCGCCACTGGGGCCACCTTGCACCGCTAGCTTGCATTGGGAGCTGCGAAACTGGTTAAATACTTGTAATGTTGACGCACACGACCGTGACCTAGTGCGCCTAACGCGGCTTCCTAGATACGCGAAAGGCCCAACTAACAGACAGGGATAAAAAATTCCCACGTGGAAACTTGCTGGAACCGACAGATGGCGCCACATTCCCTCACGTTATTTGGGTTTAGTGCTCGGCATACGCTAATTAGTTTTTGAGGAAAGAGAAAAGCAGAGTGTTTCACGTCAAGGCGAACACCTGCACCGACATCGCACAGTTCACGAGCGCCTTTTCCGCTTGGCCTCCATCGAAACCCGGCGGCTGCGGCCGAGATCAAACCACAGTGTTCCGGCTGCGCTTGTATGTTTGTACTGACAAAGTCATTAGAACCATGAATGGTACAGGGCCTGTTGATACGCTTCCAGTAGCTATCCGCAGAAGTGTGTGGAACGATTAGATGCTGCTCATTAACTACTGACCGATGAAGGCATTATGCCAAACGAACCAAACCAGGAATGTGGGCAATGAAAGAGATTTATTTAAAACTGGTATGGTTGATTCTGCAAGCTTGAAGTATTTATTGTGCGCGTCGCAACGCAGCGGACATGACACACGAGATGAAGATAGGCGCCCAGTGGAGATAGGAACAACGGACTTAGGATGCTACGATTGTGGACAACTGGTTCAGCTTACGAAATAAATTCCAGCTTAATTCCAGGAAAGCAAATCAAGACGTCCGCGTAAGTGACATTGGCACCTGAGGATAGCTGAAATATAAGCAATCCTTACGGCGCTGCAAAATCGGACTGCATTACCGCGAAAAAATTTCCTGAAGTACGGCGTAATGGCTGACACAAAGTATAGGTGACTCTCAGTGGCTTTATGGTGCACTTGTTGCTAAGTGCGAACTGAAAACAAAACTTCGCTCGTAGTGAAGAGATTTCATTTGGTGCTTAACTCCGGATTTTGAAAATGAGGAGGACTAGCTGACAAAAATGATAGTGCACTGCGATACTAAGCTGGTGAGATTTTGCGTATTCTCAACCAAAATAAACCTATCTGGGTTAGATTGTACCCATGCGAAATTAAACGTTGTTATAAGTTAGTTCACTGCACATCTGCTTAGAGTTCTTGTTCAGTCTATACACACAATTACAAACAAAAGTCTAAATCGGCCTCCTTTTACAGCACGTTTTTCAATATTCGCGCATGGTCCACCGATGTCAACGACGGGCCTTGCCAGCTCGTCGCGGACTTTTTTGTCCACTCACAAGAGGCATCCCATTCAAAGACACTTGCATTAGGAACAGCGGGTCCTTCCTCTGCTCTTTGTTTGGCTGTTGTTGGAGTCCAAAGCTGGTCTCGGGCAGTCGCAGAACAAGTACTAGGCTGGAAAATACCATGCTGCCAACGATTGCAAAGCCCACATCATCGCGTCCGTACTCCTTCAGCAGGCGAAGTGAAGAGGCAACTATCGCCCCTACTCGACCACAGGCGTACACTGCGCACATGACTGCACATCGAGCGCTCGTGGGGAACAGTTCCGCAATAAAGATGTAGTGTGCGGTTGCGGTCAAGATGGCGCACTGCTTTGAGATGGTCATGAGAACGTAGGCGATGTACCAGGGTCGTGCGTACACAACCACGCCACACAGACTGCACAGACCTCCGAGCAGCGGTAGCATGAACAAGAGAAGCTGCTTCCTGCCGGCGATGTTAACGGCGATGTATAGGACCATGTAGCTGGGTATGCCCAAGCAAAAGTCCGTGATCTTCACCACCTCGGAACCTTGGAGCTCCAGCACGGCCCACAACATGCGGTAGTAAGCGAGCATGACGGCGAAGCTCATCAGGCAGACGACAGTGGCTCGTTCCCGAAGGTCACCTGCACTCACGACGGCGGCCGGTGAGGCGGCGGTGTGACTGCCCTCACGCCCTTTAAGCTCCGAGCGCAGTCTGCGCACCGACTGCTTGGCTGCTTCGAGCTTGACACCGTTTATCTTGGCAGCTCGCTTCATGACTATCTCGGCTTCGCGGAACCGCGACATCGTGATGAGCCAGAGCGGTGACTCGTTGGTAACATAGAACGTTGATAGCAAAAGTACCGTGGGACTCAAGACCGTTTGCAGCCAATACCAGGACAAACCAAGGCGGACCATAAAGAAGACGAACACATCGGCGCAGACAAAGGGGACGGAGGTCAAGAGGACTAGGTAGGATGCCTGGTACTTGAACGGAGTGAGTTCGTAGATCAAGATAAATGTGATGACAAAGATGCTGCTCACGCTACCTGAGCTGACGAACCGCGAGGCCACGTAGACGAAGTATGTGTCCGCGCAGCAGCTACCCAGAGCACTGAAGAGCAAACACATTACTGCTGCAGTGATGACCGGCTGCCGGCCCGACATGTCAGCCACGTACCCGGCCAAGGGAACGAAGACCAGTGCCCCACTCATGTAGACTGCGTCGGCCAGGGCCCGCAGCCACGACCGGTGGCAGACCTTGTTCCAGAAGCTGCGGACAGTCCGCCTGGCCAGTCCTTGATCGTAGTCCCACGCATCACATGCAAATGTCTCCGTGGGGCCGCTGCTGTTACCAAATAGGGGATTGACGTAGGCGTAGCACTGGCTGTAGCCGCCGTTTTCGTCCAGAGGTATGCCCACGTTTTTCCAATTCTCGACCGACAGATGGGAGAACTGCGGTGTCGTATTTGGCCAAGAGTCCAACAGATGGCGGCACCGCCCCATTGCTGTGCTTAACTGCACAGTTCGCGGAGCGCGCGAACATGAATAAAGTCAGTCGTTCACCGGACTCTGTGTTGGCTGTTCGTTCTCTGGCGCTCGCCCGCAACGCGCGGGGATCGGACATCACAATGGCGACGAGGATCACGTGTTGAACTGTTTGAAGCGTTCCTGTACTTCGGAAATGCCAGGCGTCGGCAAGGTAGAGCCGTTCGACACGCAGACGAACTGGGACGAGTACCGAGAGAGAGCTGTTCAGTACTTTATTGCCAACGATGTGCCGGATGACAAGAAACGAGCTGTCTTGCTCACGTGTTGTGGCCCGGCCACATACACCTTGCTGCGGAATCTGCTGGCGCCCGTGAAGCCGTGCGAGGCAAGTTTGACTACCATTTTTGATGTCCTCGGGAGGCATTTCTCGCCACAGCCGTCGGAAGTTGTTGCCTCATTCAAGTTCAACTCCAGAACACGACAGGCGGGTGAAGCGGCTGCTGACTACTTCGCAGCCCTGAACAAGCTGGCCGATGAATGCGGGTTTGGCACCTTTCGTGAGAGAATGCTGCGCGACCGTATAGTGGCGGGAATTAACGATGAATCGATGCAGAGACGACTGTTGGAGCTGCCGGACTTGACGCTTGACATGGCGAAGAAAACGGTTATCGCGATGGAAGCGGCAAACAAGGATTCGCAAGTGCTTTCAGCGGCGCCCGCGCCCTTTGTCGCGCCGACCAACGCTGTGTCACGTGACTCTACGAAGCCGAGGCGAGAAGAAACGGCCATTTTGTGCTTTCGCTGTGGTGGCGGGCATCTGGCGACGCAGTGCCGGCATCTAAACAGTGTCTGCCACAACTGTGGGATTAAGGGCCATCTCTCTCGTGTGTGCAAGGGGAGAAAAATGCGACAAACACCAGGAGAGCGAAAGATGTAGCAAATACCAGGAAAGCGGCGCCGCCGTCTGTGAACAAATCTGTGCATGTCGTGAACGATGCCAGGTGTGATGAAGCCAATGAGCGACTGGATGCGCTTCAGGTATACGAATTGTGGAGTCTGCAAGGCACTGCAGGAGTTACTCAGCCATACCGCGTGGAAGTCGCGGTGAACGGAACTTCGCTGCTAATGGAAGTTGACACGGGAGCAAGTGTATCCGTCGTATCTGGGGACACATTTCACCGAAAGTTTCCGTCGGCACGTCTGAAGCCTTCAACTGTTGTGTTGAAGAGCTACTCAGGTGAACTGTCTCCTGTACTAGGAAGTTTGCCTGTGACTGTTCAGCTGGGGAACCGGAAGTGCGAGGAGGTGTTGTACGTTGTTTCTGGTGATTGCCCGTCCCTCATGGGGCGCGGTTGGATGAAGGGTCTTGGTTTGGAATTATGCAATGCGAGAGAGCTCAATGCTGTGTCGTCGCTTGAGGATGTACTGGCTGCGTACTCCACTGTTTTTGATGGCAAACTTGGAACTCTCAAGGGCGTGGCTGCCAAGATCACTATTCAAGACAATGCCAAGCCAAGGTTTTTCAAGCCTCGATCTGTACCGTTCGCGATGATCGATCGTGTTAACGAGGAGCTGCTCCGTATGGAACGCGCTGGAGTGCTGCAACCGGTAAGATCATCAGAATGGGCTGCACCCATTGTGCCTATTCTCAAGCGCAACGGACAGATTCGAATCTGTGGTGACTTCAAGGTCACAGTGAATCCGGTGACTGTGCCGGAGAACTATCCGATACCGCGTGTTGAGGATCTATTCGCCAGACTGAGTGGGGGTGAGAAGTTCTCCAAGCTCGACCTCAAGGATGCCTACTTGCAAGTGGAGCTGGACGAGGCGTCCTCGAAACTGCTGACCGTCAACACGCCAAGGGGGCTGTACCAATACACACGCCTGCCTTTCGGCGTAGCCTCAGCACCGTCGATTTTCCAGAGGGAGATGGACAACTTGTTGCGCGGTCTACCACACGTGGTCGTGTACTTCGATGACATCCTGGTGACTGGGCGCAATGATAAGGATCACCTTCAGAACTTGTGCCGAGTACTGCATCGCTTGAAGGAAGCCGGTCTGAAGCTGAAGCTTGACAAGTGCACCTTCATGGGTCCAAAAGTGGAATACCTGGGCCACGTTGTCACGTCGGCTGGTTTCCATCCTAACCCTGAAAAGACTGAGGCTGTGCTGAAGGCCCCCAAGCCTAGCGATGTGAAGTCACTGCAAAGTTATTTGGGACAGGTAAATTTCTACCGGCGATTCCTGCCAAATCTGTCTGCTGTTCTTCATCCACTGAATCAATTACTTGGAGCCAAGACACCGTGGATGCAGGGTGCTGACCAGGAACGCGCGTTTAGGGAAAGCAAGGAGTTGCTGGTGTCTGCTGCGGTTTTGGCACACTACGACCCTAGGAAAACATTGGTGCTGATTTGCGATGCATCACCGTATGGAGTGGGGGCTGTGCTGGCTCACCGTGAGGACACGGGCGCTGAGCGTCCGATCGCTTTTGCATCAAGAAGTCTCACATCAGCTGAGCGCAACTATAGTCACTTGGATAAAGAGGCACTTGCCCTGGTGTTTGGAGTGACCAAGTTTCGGCAATATGTCTGGGGCAGAGAGTTTGAGGCGGTCACCGACCACAAGCCTTTGCTAGGCCTGCTCTCCGCTGACAAACCCGTGCCAGAGACGTGCTCTCCTCGAGTGCTGCGCTGGTCACTGATGCTGGCCGCTTATAACTACAAGCTTAAGTACAGACCCGGAGCCAGCATCGCCAGCGCTGACTGCTTGAGTCGGCTGCCGCTGCCTACTTCGGAACACACTGTTGAGCGGCCAGCTGAAGTATTCATGCTTGAGGCTGTTTACCCCAGGGTTTTGGTGGCGTCTGTTGTGGCGGAAGCCACTTCCAAAGACCCTGTGTTAGCAAAGGTTCGCGAGGCACTGTGGGCTGGAACAGAGCTGCGGGATCCTGTGCTAAAGCCATATGCCAATCGCACAACGCAAATGAGCGTCCAAGAAAATTGCATCCTGCTGGGTTCGCGAGTGGTTATTCCTAGTACACTGCAACCTCAAGTGCTGCGTCTACTCCATGAAGGCCACCCTGGAATTTCAAAAATGAAGGCAGTTGCTCGAAGCCATGTGTGGTGGTCGACCCTGGATGAAGACATTACGAATACGGTGCGTGGATGCCGTGTGTGTCAGGAGAACCAGAGAACTGCGCGGCCAGTAGCTATGACGCCATGGCCGTATCCCGAGAAGCCGTGGTCACGAATTCACATCGACTTTGCTGGACCTCTCAAGAATCGCTACTTGCTGATCGTGACGGATGCTTTTTCAAAATGGATAGAAGTTGTTCCTGTGACCACACCATCAGCAGATGCCACGATTCCATGCCTACGGACTATGTTTGCTGCCCATGGTTTGCCAGACGTGATTGTGTCGGATAATGGGCCAGCATTCGTGAGTGCCTCGTTCAGGGAAATCCTTCAGCGCAATGGCATAAAGCATGTGCTGACGCCACCGTATCACCCGGCATCAAATGGTGCTGCGGAGCGTGCAGTGCAAACTATCAAGGCAAAGCTGAAGAAAGCAGTGGGTGGAAGCTTCGACTGTCAGCTAGCCCGCGTCCTGCTGAACTACAGGTCAACGCCGCACGAGACTACTGGGTGCTCCCCGGCTGAGTTGATGATGGGGCGCAAGCTGAAGACAGCTTTGACCCTACTGCGGCCTGACATGAGGTCCACAGTTCTTACAAGGCAGCTAAAGCAGAAAGTTGCGCACGAGCAGCATGCCCATCGGACGCCGCTTGCGCAGCCAGGGGATTCTGTATATGCACGAAACTTTCGAGATGGTCCACCCTGGTTTCCTGCAATGGTGACTGCTACATCGGGCGACCACATCGCCGATGTCACATTGCCTGATGGTCGGTCCTGGAGGCGACATCAAGAACATCTGCGACACGATTTCTCCGCAACCGAAATGTCTCCGCCGGCTGCAGCAAAACATCAAGTCGGTACACGTGATGTGAGTGCAGATGACCAACAGACCTCCGCCATGCAATCACACCTGAATGCCGGCAGCGAGGACGGATCTGCACAGCACGAGGCTCCACCAAGGGATAATTCAGCACTGGGTGTGCCGGTTGATCCAGAGCTTCCCAAGTGTGAGCCGCAAACACCACCGTTGCGAAGAAGCTCAAGAGCAAGACGGCCCAATGTACGCTATTCGCCGTGAGGCCTGTTCACGTTACCTTCTTTGTGTGGGTGGGGAGGGGTGTCGTATTTGGCCAAGAGTCCAACAGATGGCGGCACCGCCCCATTGCTGTGCTTAACTGCACAGTTCGCGGAGCGCGCGAACATGAATAAAGTCAGTCGTTCACCGGACTCTGTGTTGGCTGTTCGTTCTCTGGCGCTCGCCCGCAACGCGCGGGGATCGGACATCACATGCGGTGGGGGCTTGCACCAGTGGTCCACGGGGCCCGAGATGAGGGCGAATGACTGGCTGTGACATATCAGTGCCACCATGGCGGCGATGCCGAAGATGAGCATCATCTGTTGGAAGCTGCCGTGGCCGTACGGTCCGCTAGACCGCACTTCTTCGGTCGATAAGCCGGTGGTGGGCGCCCGGGTAAAACTGACGGACGCTGTTGGCGTGACCGACCTTGGACTGCCGGCGCGTGACATGGCGGTGGAGACCACTATGCTCGGCTGGTCGAAGGGATCGGCGAGGGCTGGTATAAGGGCTTAGAAAGCAATGCACCGTCTCTAGCGCAAGTATGGCGGGCGTGGAAAGGCGTGCTTCCTCTAGCCGTTGCCCTTAGTGGAAGCGTGCACTCGTGGCGCGCCGGTACGATGATGATAATCTCAGTAAAGAAGATGAAGACAGGTGTAGTGTTACGAAATGATGAATGAACTCAACTACGTGCGAGCATTTCGTTCCTTGCCTTCAGTTATAGCGAAATTACATGTCATGATCAGTGATGCATCTGATTCATTCCTGAACAATTTTGTGATCTGCCTTTGCCGTGGAGTGTCTCACTGTGCTGAAAGACGTGGACGAAGGTGTAAGCCCACGCTAGTGCTCGAGAGTCTATACCGTCAAACGTTTTCAAAGTTCAATCATTTTGAAAATTCTGCGACTCATCTCTTACGCACCCAGTACAATATTTCTTAGTAAACTTGCAGTCTTTTTTAGTTCCACCTGGTCTCGTTTGCATGCTTCACTTATGTGTTTCGTGCAGACTCTCCTTGATCCCTTGAACATTAATTTCACAGATGTCCGCCAAATATTTAGGAACTCACCTTCTGTACAGATTGCGTTCGATGTCATTTTCCCATCGAATGCAAAGCTGCAGCCCTTTCCTTTACTGCAAGGTTTGTTGCACAACCACCTAAGGTGCTTGCCCTCTCGTATTCTTATTGATAAGCCTAACGTCATCTCGGCCTCTGAGGTGGCTGGTACTACGAGAGACCAGCCGGTATAGTGAGCCAGTGGGACTACGACCCAGAAAGCATGCAGATCCCGCAAATTCAAGAGGCGAGACAATATAGAGAGCACGCAATCAGAAGAACTTCGGGAATGTGAATCGTGGCAGGGAGGAAGCGGAAGCAGATGAGGCGAGACGCACGATGGAGGCTGCTCAGGAGAGCAAAAATCGTTAATCACAGGAGAAGAAAGCGAAGAAGGTTCTAAAAGATCAAGGGTATCGCCGAAGCCTCCCACGACAGTGATCAGCATAGTGATAATTATCATGCAGCAGAGAAACGGGGTAGATTTGAAGAGATCCAACGGGAAAGCAGTATCGTCCGCGGTTGCGTTAGTCCCTGGCTGCGCAAGTCTGGTGGGGGCAATCACTATTAGGCTCAAACTGGAGCAGAATGTTTTTATCGTAGTGCGCACACAACAAAGCAGCAGAATGAATGGCGACTAATATGAAATTGTAGACTCGACGGCGAGGAATACGAAGTCAGCGAATACCTGACGGCGCCGGAATACTCATGCAGAGACACGTTAAGAGCTATCGACCTAAAGAGAATGATGAAGGATTATGCAAGTGCACGAGAGCAAGGGGGCACATGCTGTTCTTTGCGAGGAAGTTTGGAAAACCGACTGCGGCAGCCGTTACCTTATCAGACAGGAAGGTTCCTTTTTAAATAGACTATCATGACTATCATGGTGTTTTCTTTTCGAAAGCGTTCAGCTTAGTACACGAGCTGAGTGATCCTTGGGAAAGCGGATTTGCTCGTTTTGTGATTGTTGAGAAAACCGAAATCGATGGACCCCTGCTTCATTATTTACGCTCAGAAACATGTTATTTTTATGTTATGAGTGCGGTTTCTTTTCAGCAGTCAAGTGCTCCCGTATGTGAAAAGCGGCACGTGACGTGCAAGCCTTCGCCGATGTCAGCTGTTTTGCAGCTGGCTACCAATTTCTTGTCCGCTATTCATCGGCTCAATAAATAAACTCAGATTATCACAAGCTGGCACAAGAGTAACCTTGAATCACGAAAGGAGCAGGAAAAAGTGTCGAATGAGACGACTTCCCTGCTGCATGTGTGCATGTGCGGCTCCCCTAAATATGAGCTTCATCCGTTGCTGCTGTTAGAAAGGCGCGCACTGCGCCTCTGTCTAGATCTCCCTCAATCAGTTTCTACCGCAGTTCTGTACCTGGAGGCTCGTATTCCCGACCTTAGCTCCCGTTTTCACATTTTAACTGTCAGTACTATATTGCGGGCATTTGAGTCGGCTTCTGGTGTGGCTACTCTTATTTTCGTCTCCCACCCAGCACTTTTTCTCACTCCTCATTGGCAAAGGTTCCGCCGCTCTCAAGTTGTTTATACTCAGAACCTTTTATCCAACGTTGGTGTGGATCTCAATTTTGTATGCAGAGTTGAATAGGCAGCGTCCCCTGTGGATATTTCTTTTATTATATTTTCCCACCTAATGCGAATAATGTGCCTGCAAGGACAATAACTGGTCTCCTCTGTGATCACCTTGCCCATTTCCCCCAGCATATTATGATTGCTACAGATGCGTCTGGGGCAGGCCAGAAGGCAGCGGATGGTATTTTTTCAGAGTCTCTCTCGTGGAGCTTCTCGGTTAGAGTCCCGTATTACACAACCATATTTCTAGCAGAGTTTATAGCTCTTGGGCTGGCCGCTTTGAAAATTCCCACAACTGTTTCTCAGGTGATATTCCTTTCATATTGTCTCTGTGTTGTTGGCGCTGGAGTCCACACGAAACGCTTTTTTGAGACGCTCACTGAAGTTTTTATTCCTGGATGGGTGAAAGAGGTGCACTTTGTTTGGATACCAGGTCACTGCGGTATTTTACAAAATGAAGCAGTAGACTTTTTGGCAGAATCGGCTCTAAATACACGTGTTGCCTGTAGCGTCCCTAATCTTGTTCGTTTCGGTATGAGTTGATTTCGGCGTTTTCAGTTTGTAACCGCAACGTGCAACGATCCGTTACTCTCTACTGTTGACTACCAACATCTCATGTACCCATGGAAGGCTCGTGCATGTAAAACCCGGCAGCGTGAGCTAGCGATGACACTCATGCAGTGCAGGATTCCCCGTTTAAATCTTTACTTATGTAGATGCGGGTTCAGTCCCACAAACCTTTGTGCGGCTTGTGGTGAAGTAGAGACATTGGAGCATTTCCTACTCTCTTGCCGTAGGTTTGCACATCAGAGGAGAGCACACCTGGAAATTCCCATTACAAAGTTGGGTCTCACTTTGTCGGTCCCCCTCCTCTCGGCGCGAGCGGCAGGGGTTTTGCATTGCATCAAGTTTGCGAATACCTCCACAATTATGTAACAGCTACCTGTAGATTCCCTTGCTAATTGTTTCCGAAATTTCCGCATTTAAAAGAGCGTTTGGGTGTTTTCATATATTTAATTATTTAATTCTCTGATATTCGCTCCCGATATTTTGTTTCTTCCTTTCCTTTTAAATTACTACATAATTTCAACCATGGCTCAATCATTAGCTTGACACCAGTTTACCTTATTCTATGGGGGTCTCCTCACTGAACCCTGGCCAATCCCCCGACGTGGGTATGTGTTATGTCACCAAGGCAACAAATACAACAACAAAGTGTGCGTTTGTAAGTCGAACATACATTCCCTTCGACTCGTAGGACCCTTTTGCAGGAGGCAAGCCACTTGCAAAACCCTACGCGACTAGAATGCTTTCACTGCCCGCACCGATGAATAGTCGCCGCCGTCTAAATGAGTGCTTGAAAATAATAGTACATCACTTAGCGTTTACTGTGCGTGCGCATTGTGGCCCAGGAATGCGACGATAACGACAACTGCAGCCCCGCGCTGGGGTTGTTTACATAGCTGTGCGCAAACAGTACTGCTCGTTTGCGGGGCATAAAACGCAAGGTGGGCTCTCCTTATCTTAAATAATACGTAGTACTGCCCGCAGATTGTATTTTTACTCATTTACACACTATGATAACACTGCAACAATTAAGCGCCGCTGATGCTCTATCGCCTGCTTGGGAAACGCTTAGCGTACGTAGGACTGGCGCTTCCCACTTAATTGTATCTGCTTCCTCTTATGCCAACAATATCTGATTTTAAAACGCTTTAGCTAAAAATACGTTCGGACATTACTTGACTTAATGAAAACAACCAGATTTGTTGTCCACAGTCGACGCCGAAGGCTGCTGCCGGCTGCTCTCAGCACATGCTGTGAAGACCGGGTCACATATCAGCACTTCCCCCTTATTGTACTCGCGCCCGGCGATGCAGGCAGTCGTCGCTTATAGGGCACTGTAGCCAAACCTTCGCTCGACAGCTATTCTCAGGCGCTAAAACTTGCGAATTCGCTCTTCGCAATCACCGAAATCGCACACACGAATCCTGCGTACTCGCTAGGCCTCGTCACTAAGGGGGCCGGTGGTCCACCGTCAACCGAAATTCAAGAATATGGCAAAAGTTCCCCGCTGATTAGTAAGAAATTGTGAAGATACGAAATGCAGCAGCTAGTTCCGCTTTTTCCGATACGCATAAGGTACACAAGCGCAGTTTTCGGGCCGTCTATTCACCGGACGTCAAGCTTTCGCTCAGCCGGACAAGACCAGGCGACGGCGACGAGCGGCACCGTCCTGCGGCGTTTTCTGCCCGTGTCGCTTGTCTCACCGATAGATTCTGTGCGCAGGAACCGAATGAAAGCACAGCTGCGCTGGTGCACGCACATCGCGTATGTCGCCGTGGCTAGCATGATCAGGTCCAATAAGTTTTAAAGTTATTAAGTTTATAGAATGTCATACAAACTAGTCCCCCACCACACTCTGCCAGTTCCCATTATGTTCACTCCTTACACTATTGCGATACGGAGTTGTTGGTCGTGCTGGCGTCGTCGCTGATCTAGCGTGAGAGACCGGTGCATCAGCGACCGCATTTGTATACCGACCAGCTCACCCGACCGTTGATCGCCGCCGCTTCGGCCTACTGTGCCAGGACCCTACATATACCGAAGAATAACTGCGTAACTGTTAATAACGCTTTTGCAGCGCCAGCCACTCATATATGGGGGACGATTGCTACTTCGTTCGCCCGCGAAATTACAGGAAGGAAAGGGACATCGCTGCGCACATTGCAGCAACGAGAGCAGAAGGCGTTGCTCCGTTTCGACCCTAGTGACGTCACGAGAGAATTCAATATGGCGGTCGCTTCCGGTAGGTGGAGTTCCCAGTTCTCAATCCCGATCGGATTTTTTTTTAATATACAGCGCATCCAGGGCAGCCAAATTTCGTAAACTTAGTCATAAGCTCTTATATTAGTTACTGAAGCAGAAAACTGCAATATAAAGAGCGACCACGTCATGGCCCCTGTAATTTAGCGCCTGTCCGGTGAGAGCGTGGTAGGCGGATTCGTCGGATCAGATGTGTTAGCCAAGCTGCGCCATAGGGGCTTTAGGATGTGTGAGGAAGGGAACCGAAGCGCCGAGGCAGGTGTCGTTGAAGTCAGTCCTGAGACATTCCACCCTAGCAGAGACATTGCAGGCATGTCTTTTTGAACCTCGAGCTTAGATAGAAGCCCTGCGTGCCGCCATGATTACGCCTTCCAATGTTCTTGCGCTCGTCCTTCGCGTCGTCTTTGGCAGCGCACAATCGACAAAACTCTTCATCACAGACTTGTTCAGTGCAAAGAATATGTCAAGAGCATGATACTGTATGCCCTCTAACTTCGCCTGCATTAAACAGGGAAAAATTAATTAAAAAGACACTTTTCCGTCGTTCCATCTTGCTGTTAAGTTGATGGAAAAGAGAGCAAGACAGCAATGGAAAGGCACACACGTGCAACAATTGTGGAGAAAAGCATTTTGTACGGTAAATAGTTTATGAACGCAATTTTTATATATTAGGAAATCTTACTATAAAACTCAATATATCCGCAGACAATACTAAACCACAGAATGGAACATTTTTGAAAGAAAATTATCTTTTAAGAGAGTGTGGCGAGTGCTATAAATGAAAGCCATCATTGCTGCTGACAAAATATACCGAGATGTTGAGCAAGGTAGTGCAGCTACGGACTCTGATAGGGGGCCCTACTTGCGATATAATCGAAGTAGAGGAAAATGAAGAAAGCCAACGTTCGCACTTCAGAGAAAGATTTACCTGGAGGTCCCTCTCTCCAGGTTAGGGCTCCCTTTATCATTGCCAGTATTATTATCGTTTGGTGCGAACGCCAAGGAATTTGCATTGGGTTCTATTTGTGGGTTTCTCTACGATTACATAATTCCAACTGATAGGTTGATGTGCTAATTCTTTTAAAGTTCTACGAGCTCTTCTTTTTTTCACCAAAACGCTGTCTGTTATTTAACTTTCAATATTGTTCTGTTTTTTTGTATTCATTGATTTTTCAAAATTCACGATTGGTGCTACAATTTTGTCATCTTCCATGGAAACTTCTTTGTTTATTCAACTACATCTTTGCCAATCCCCCCGCGTGGGTATGTGCTATATACCTGGGGTGAAGAAGAAGTTCTTCCCGCGCACCACTGCGTCTGCGCTTTGAGGAGCTGCACCATCCGTAAGTTGAGGCACTCATACTTGAAGAATATCTGCTCTTTCGTTCGTTATCTTGGTACTGAAGTTCTGGTTTTTTGTGCTTTAAAGAGATCTGCTTTTTTTTTCTGGACAACAGCCGCTCGCATCGGCCGCCAGGCCAGTAGAAGGAGCGCACTGAGTAACAAAGTCATCCGCTCCTGCAAAGGCACCAATGGCACCGGTTGTTGCGCACGGTCTCCTCTACGTCGTACTCATGAGTTCAGTGGCCTACCTGGTGCCAGTCAGGATTCTGGTCGGCATGGTTCTCACTGACACCTTGTTGACGGCAGGGGCTTCCATGTTCGACGCGGCCTTCTGCGCCTCGCTTCCGAGCTTGGCGACTGTTTGTGCGACCGTAAGTCATCCTCAAAAAACTCTCGTCCGTAAGTGTCGCTCTGGTAGGCTGGGAAGCTCTTGTCACTCTGAAAAAAATGTCACTCGGAGCAATATTTGGCTTTATAGGAATTTCATTGGAATAATTTTGGGGAACTTATTCCCAGCGAGGAATAGTAAATAAAACCCTTTTTACCTTGGACATCGTAAGAATAGTTCCTTCCCGAAGACACTGTTGCTGCCTTCTATATTAACAAATATTTCTGTTTCTTGCTAGTTCTAGATAAACATTAAGTATTTTTATATGTTGTTACCTTCGTATGTCTGCGCTCTCTCTCAGTTTTTTTTATTTATTGTCATATTAAAACTTTCTCGCTTATCATGCACACCGCCCCTTCTTGCCAGACTGCAATGTTGCATTGCACAATTAGTATGTATATAAAAAACAAGAAAATAAAGCCCCTCCACTTAGGGCAAATAAACGTCTTCATGCAAATTACAATGAATGGCAAATTTGGTAAAAGTGAATTCAAGCAATGATTACTCTCAACGAGACCGCGCCATTAAAGAGGAGGCGGGAGTATACGGCGCCAACAGTAAGGAGTGAACTCTTGAGAAGGCTCTTGGAAACAAGGGCTATTCATCGGGGTTTTTTTTATGCTTTTGAGATGAGAAAAGCAAAAACCAATCCTTTTATTCTGCGTGTTCAAAATCAGCGGATCGGAATCGTTTTGCCCAGCCGAACAAAGAGTGTCGCCACCTGACATCTGGCCTGTGTCGATACTCGAATAACACGCTGCCGAGCTGCTCGTTGCACAACGGGACCCCCGACGACGCCTCGGCTGTCCGGGCCTACTGCCTGACACCATCCTTCGAGACAGCAAAGAACAGGGTAAGGAGCACAGCTGGCTGCTACAATTTGTTGGCTTCAGTGCAGCTTTTGGCAACACCCTTAATGGCCAGGGAGCTTGCAGGATGTACCTTAAATCTAGTCTCCTTAACCAGCTTAAATAGCTTTAACCAGCTTCAAGGTGCACCGTAAGGCACAGTAGTTATCCGTAAAATATTGATGTCATGGTCATGAATCTTAGATCTCCAGCTTTTTAGGGCAAAAATTTTGAAAATTGAAAAATTCTAAGACACTGATATGAACATATTGTATGCAGCAAAATCTCGCTTTTTAAGTGTTTCCATCGATCGTATTGAACAGTTAAGACTTCCACAGACAACCAACGCGGCTCGCTGTTGACGATAGCAAAGACGTGAATAGAAAAAAATACAAAACTGCTGTCGGGTGATCAGCGGATATATTGATTGCTATAGATAAATCTTACCTTATATGAAAAAACTGCATTAATAAACGGTTCCCCGCTCAAAAATGCTTTTGTCCAGAAGTGCTGGGTATGACAAGGTGCACAGGGGAGGAAGGGAATCGCCATTATACGATGGCTTTATGACTCGCGGGCCCCCAAAATACATTGCCATGAATAAAATACACGATCAAGAATAGCTACAGGCTTAAGATATCAAATAAATCAATTCAGCGTAGTAGCATGTGCGAATAGTAAAGCAAAATTTTTATAGGAGATTTGAAGCACGCACACGGCCACATATAGACATTAACAAGAAGAAAATTCCAAGAACGTGCATCAGATTTTGAGCGATTGTTTAAACTCAATAAAGGGTTAATTTCGCAATGTTGATGCCCAACCTTGGGTGTTGATTAGAATACTTGGATTTGTCGAGCGCAGTTGCCGTATACCATTTTGGGATTTTCCAGTGTTCGGTGCTGGTGGGATTGGACTGATCGATTCACAGCTAGCCCGCTGCTCCCTAAACGAGAACGATAGTGTGTTTGGTATTAAGACGGCGCTAGCGAGACAACATGTGCCGGTATAAATCAGGTGACCTGTGTTCATTAAAAGGTTTATAAGAGGGGAGCAGATGCTACGTGTTTTACATTTTCTAATGCATGTAAGAGTTTTTTTCCGCATTTTTAAACGCCTGTTAAATTTTTCGCAAAGGCGCTGCCCCGTACTAAGTAACCGAAATGTAGAGAGGACACTAATTCGCTCACTACTGTGCCTTAGTTATTATAATATGCGCTATGAATTGCTAAAAAGTTACAGCGTGTTTAGAGCAGTGATATGCGTTCGAACCCCGGTACTCCGGTTCAGCCAAAATCTCGTGCGTGTTTCGCAGGCCCCGCTTTGCCTTTCCACTAGAGGCTAACCTTTGCACTGTATTACTCCGTAGTTTTTAGGATATGTTCCCGTCCATCGGCTACAACCAAAATGAGGACTAGAAGAAATGACTAAGTCACAATTTACGGGAGATATCTCGCAGTCATTATTCATTCCTCGTGGCAGAGTAGTGAAAGCAACGTGTTTATTGTGCCCACACTCCGCAGGCACAGCGCGCCCGTATGACACCCTACCTCAGACCCACGTTGACCATATGATCAAAGATGGACTGCGTCGAGAGCTCTATGGAGCACCTGCTCCACGAGGCTGAAGTGGTTCTATTCTACAGCCTTATTGAAGAGGAGCACAATAGTTTAGATTTTATTTGCCATGTGATACAATGATGGGGGCAGTACTGTCTTCCTGCAAGTTCTTCATACAACTAACGCGGCAGCAAAAAGCACTGCGCCCTTCTTTCTCATCGGAACTCAATGGCGAAGTTTTGGCAACTTGTAGGGAGTCGATCTCTGGCTTTCGCGGGCATAGATGGCGAATATAAGGTGCAGCAAAAAGGGCACAGTCGCAAGCCATCCTCTTTAATATCTGTGCTCGCGTTGAACTTCGCCTATTGTGTATGACTGGCTAATGTCAGGATTAGACTGACAAAAGATCGATCTGTGCTAGCTAATGAGTGCGGACACGATTACACTTGTCTAGAGCGCTCGAGCGGTGTTGTGTTGGGAGAATAAAGTGAAATTATAAAGGAGGTGATTACTTTTACTGGTAAAACTTGCGCTTCCGCCCCGGCTGAATTGACACAGGCAGATGCACCTTCCTCCTAGTAGAGAAGCTGCGATAACAGTTCATTTCAATTGCTTCACAGCACGCCACTCGAGCTCTCTAGACAAGCTTGATCGAGGCTGAAGACTTTAAGTCAAGTGCTCTAAACATGACTCAAGAGTCTTCTGGGAGCACCTGCAGTGCCCAACCACCTGTCTCTGCAAAGACCAATGAATACTCCCTTAGGAACCAGTTATGCAGAGACAGCATACATCTTTCGCATGAGTCAACTGTCATTTGAGTGGAATATGAGGGGTGGTCAGTCGCACTGACACGATTCTGTGCTTAAAATGTGAAGAGAAGGGAAGCGTAGCACGGGCTGCAGAAGGTTAGGTGGGCGGAAGAGATAAAGAAGTTTGCCGGTATAATAAGGTGGGCGCAGCTGGCAAAGGAGGGGGTTAATTGGAGAGACATGGGAGAGGCCTTTGCCCTGCAGTGGGTGTAGTCAGGCTGGTGGTGAAGATGATAATGATGATGATGATGTTTGCAGGTGCGCGTCCGCGAGTGCTGCCAGCTGTCGTGCAAGTTTGCTGCCGACGCGATCCTTGCGGTAGTGTGGCTCATCCTGCTTGTCCTGATGGTGGCCGAAGTCTTGGCCCCAGCACCTCAGTTGCCGGAAGTGATGCAAGAGGCTCTGCAAATGGGGCCGCCACCGCGGCCTCCCTTCGATCGGCGCAGAGGATGACTGGGCGACTTCTATTTAGTAGGTGACTTCTAAGTAGCAAAGGTTGTTTTTCGCCTAGTTGGTCTATATGCGTGCTTTGAGGCTTGTAGAACGAAGCTGGACAGAAGGAACATGATAAAAAGGGAGGTAACAAGGCTCTGGGCGAACAGGCAGCTGCCGCCGCGGTGGCTCAGTGGTTATGGGGCTCGGCTGCTGACCCCAAAGACGCGGGTTCGATTCTCGCCGTGGCAGTCGAATTTGGATGGAGGCAAAATTCTAGGAGCCCGTGTACTGTGCGATGTCAGCGCACGTTAAAGAACGCCAGGACGTCGAAATTTCCGTAGACCTTTACTATGGCGTACTGATAACTTTGGGACGTTAAGCCCCATAAACCAATCCAACGGACAGCTGGACAGCACTCTAATCTTTGTACCCACGCAGCATACGGGCACCCAAAAGCAGAATACGAAACAGTCGAATCTCCAGTTCAGTGGTTACTTGACGCTCGAGGTTATGGATTTGGATCTGTTTTCTGTACAGGTATCTTCAGTGTTCATCACTACATAAAACTCCACTTTTGTGACCAAAGGGAACCTGAAAACGCAAGAGACATTCTGGTAATGCTTTTCTTAGTTTCGATGAGTATTGGCTGCTTTCATATTCTGAGCTTGCCATGGAGAGCAGAAGCCGCACTTTTATTTAGGCCTCTTCTGAGCTCTTATTAGTGCAGGCAGCCACGCTTCAGGAATAAACTGGCTACTTTAGTCTCTCCAGCCATTGTTTATTCCTTCTATATATATTCAGAGGAGTGAAATGTCGTATTCACTCCTGCTTTGCTTGGTCATCAGAGCAGCAGCCTGCGCGCTAAAAGGAGTTGGAGTGTGCCATTATGCTTCCCACGTAAGTGACATAATACTGCGGTCGCTTGTTGACCTGCCTCACTCAAAAGTGCCCCAGTTTTTGATTTTGCGGTTGATATGTTACAATTTTTTTTTACTCAAGCGGACGTACTCAATAAATGCCGATAGGAACAAAGGAGTATCGTTGCGTGACGAAATTTGAAAAAAGAAATGTAAATGTCCGCGAGTTGTTGCATTTCCTGTGAGACTTTAAATGTGAGAGCATTGGGAGGGTCATGGAGGCGAAAACCGTTCAGCGTTGTGGGCGTTTGTGTGAAGCTTCCACCGGCAATCTGGCGTTAAGAGGGGATTTGCCTTTCTTCACCTGAAACCTGTCACCTGTTTTCCTATCTATCATACTTACAGTCGCCCCCTCCCCACTTTTAGGATGGAGACCCCAGAAAAGTCAGCAAAAATGAAGATGACTCAGACAAGAGCAACTCTACGTGCAAAATATACATCCTCCTGAAAAGTTGTCTGTGCGAAAATGAGGCTTGCGGCAGGTCTACCTTCTCAGAAGCCAGTGGTGGGCGACTTAAAGGAGAAAGCTAACACACTTCCGCCGCGTTGGTCCGATTAATCGCCCCCTAAAGTTTTGCTTTGCCACATCACGAACTTGAAGACTTGAAGGATTTTTTGAAGTGCCTAGCTTTTCTAGAGACTAAGTGGCATTGTCGTATGTGCGCCTCGAAGCAGTCAGTGTATGAAAGAAGAAAAATTGCTCACACGACCCATTCTTCAACGCTAGATAAATACTCTATAATTGACTCTATAATTGCCGATATCTTTTTTTGTGCATCAGGGAGCCTTGATTTCGGTTGTGCTCTGCAGTGTCGGTTCTGCCACATTTGCGGCCTTGAGCTTGCGAAGTTGGTGGGTCTGTTTTTATACTCTTCCTTGACTTGTTAGAAAACGTTCTGACAGTGAATCTACGGTCACAAATTTTATTTCTTTTTGCGATGCAGGTTTGGTCTTCGTTGCGACCTGGTACGCCTGCACTCCTGGTTGTCTCCGTCCCCCAAAAATTGACCCATTTGTCGGCTGCGGGCTCCCTAACAGCAGCCGCCGAGGAATTGATCAACTTTTTAAAAATAATAGCAATACTGGCGTCGTTCTTTCAATGTCGTTAGCAAATATTGTGAACAACGAATTTATAGGAATAAACAAGCGGTTATGAATGAAGGGGGTTTTTGTGTCAAGCTAGAGACGCAAGAATGATTCATTGTGACGTCCAGGTTTCTAAACGCATACGACCCTAATAATAATATTTTCATAATATTTATTTCTACATAATGTATATTGCCGCTACCCCTATCATTTCTTATAATCGGTGCCCCTTTTCTTTCCCTCACTCTGTCCTTTTATTCACGCTAGTCTCCTCAAAGGTGCTTCAGATTCCGATGGCAGATGCCGCGGCTAGCAACATCTTTTCCTTCCATCGTTATTTTATTAATAACTAGCCACTAACAACGTATGGTCCTCACCACCTAGAGTCCAAATCAGTTGGACTGAATATCAGTGTATACAGCAAAATAATGAATTTAAGTGTATGCAGTAAAATAATAAACTTATCAATCGAAGAAAATGTTCATACGCGAACAAAAACAGTTAGTTGCATCTATATTGCTATCGTATTTGCTTCAGCAGTTTTATGAAAGTACAAGATATGGAAGGTTTCGAGTAATATCGAAGTGGAACCTCGGCCGTAACGATTTCCGCTATTTGGAGCATCTCGTTGGGTGGCAACGGTGTTATTTAGCCAAGCTCGCAGTTCATTGTCCGGTCTACTGGCACTTGGGCCAGCGTAGCCGAAGACTTGCACAGCTCACATGCGTGTGTGATGCATTCCGGCAGGTGTGTAATAAAACTGGATCAACCAGCCCGCCGGTAGTTCCTGCATCGTCACTGCCTTCACTGGTACGACCTAAAGCTAAGAGTTTTTCAAATTGCCAAGAGGTAAAACTGAATACCCACCATGGTGGCTCAGTGGTGAGGGCGCTCAGTTGCTGAGCCGTGGTATCCGCGTTTCGAGCCCGTTGCTGTGCGATGTAAGTACCCGTTAAAGATCCCCAGCTGGTAGAAATTATTTCTTTCACCCCGCCGCGGTGGCTCAGAGGTTAGGGCGCTCGGCTACTGATCCCGTGTTCCTGGGTTCGAACCCAACCGCGGCGGTTACGTTTTCATGGAGGCAAAACGCTAAGGCGCCCGTGTGCTCTGCGATGTCAGTGCGCGTGGAATATCCGCAAGTGGTCGAAATTATTCCGGAGCCCTCAACTACTGTACCATTTTCTTCTTTACCTCGTTCACTCTCTACGTTTATCCCTTCCCTTAAGGCGCGGTTCTCGTGTCCTCCGATATTTGAGACAGATACTGCACCATTTCCTCTCCCCAGAAACCAATTATTAATATTATTATTTCCTTCACTCTCACCTTCCTCCCTTTCCTTACGGCGCAGTTCGTTTGTCCACCGAGATATGTGAGACAGTTAATGCTCCATTTCCTTTCCCCCAAAACAAATTTTCATTTTTATTTTTTGCGCTACAAGAGGTCCCCACCTGATGACCACATAGCGATGTTGTTCTGGTGCCGTGACAGGTGGTCTTGACACCAGGAGTACATAGTCTGGCTGAGACCCTTGCGGCTTGGCATGGTTCGGAACTTGAAGGGGGTGGGTGTCAGAGACTTTTGGCCCTGATAGAGCTTCGCTTTAGATGCTAACGTCATAATCCAGACCCTCTCTTTCCAGACGCAGGTCCTCATGTTTCCAAACGGTCACGTTTCCTTGCCGTGAATTTGTTTATTACTGATGTTGTGACAAATCCCCCAGTTAAATTAGTGCTGTGGCTTGCTCACGCACATTTGTGAGGCATTACACTGGTAAAAAATGTTCGCATTTACTGGTGCTTTGGAACAACATTGCAACTAGCGTGTCCCTCCTCCGCGCACACTGCTTATCACACACTATATTCAGAGAACACATACACTTAGACCTCTTAAGGGTGAAAAGGGAACGTCGTAAGCGTGCACTTCCCAATGTTTCAAAAAAGGTATTCAAATTGTCCACGTTTATCAGAGAATTAACTGGTAACGGGTAAAGGCGGCGCTTTCAGTCATTCGAGGGACTCGTTCAGAAAGCATATCATCGCCGAATTTCTCTCGCGGTGGCTCAGTGGCTAAGCTTTCGGCTACTGGTCCGCAGTACCCGGGTTCGAACCCGACCGCGGCGGCTGCGTTTCGATGGAGGCGAAACGCTAATTCCCCATGTTCTTTGCGAAGTCAGTGTAGGTTGAAGTTCCCCAGGTGTTTGAAATTATTCCGGAGCCCTCCCCTACGGCACCTATTTCTTTTTTTCTTCTTTCACTCTCTGCTTTATTCCTTCCCTTACGGCGTGGTTCGCGTGTCCGCAGAGTTGTGAGACAGATACTGCGCCATTTCCTTCACCAAAAACAATTTTAATTTCACCCCATTTCTTTTGTAACTGTTGTTATCGGTTTTCATACTAAAGTGGTCTCCGTTTGTATCAGGAACTTATCCCATAAACGGCGGTGAAACAGTGATCGGTCTGTTGCCCTAGTGGTCACCGTGTCCTCTCCGAGCGAAGAAGAAAGAAGTCTCCATCCCAGTCGACCGGCCGTCCAAGGCTGCTTAAACATTTCGGTCCTTCCCTTGTAGGCTTTTAGACATGTTGTTCACCGTAGTCGTGGTTTTAGTGGTTTGCCTGCTGCCCGTGATGATCATTTACAAGTTGCTCGGCTACGCGACACTGACGGTGGTGGCCATGTACGACAGGGTTTTCTGCGGCCCACTTCCAAGTCTGGCGACCATCTGCGCGCACGTAAGTCCTCCGGAAGGCATTGCTGTCATCCTCCACCATTGAGGGAGGGGTCGCGGCCAGCGCTGCCAAAACTGTGCTTTCTTCATTCTTTGGTCACCAGCGGCACAGTCTTGGCCTATGGTCTATGTGCAACATGATCTGCTTTCTCAGCCCTATTTCCTCGTCAGAATCCCTGTACATTATAATGCTGATTTTGCAGGAAACTGCCATTGGAATTCAAAGATTTCCCTGCGCTTCTTTGTAACATTTTCGAAAAGTGTGAATAGACAGGGGCTATCTCAGTAGCGCCTGAAATTAGTGAATTTGTCTAAACCAGATTTCGGCCCTCAGCTGCCAAACAGCTCTCATGTAGCGCGTGCTTTTTCATAAGATGTCTCGTAAGTTTGATCCAAACACTCATATTGTTGTGCATGTATTTAACTAAATATATACATAAGATGATGTTGCATTTTCTGTAGAGAGGCCCTTAGAGTGCATTGTGAAAACTCATCAGGGAAGAAGTGTGGGACCGGCGACTTCCAGATCTTGTGCGTTTATTCACAATGCCACCAAGACTTGAGATATGTATTTGGATTAACGCTGAGAAGCCGGACTTTTGCTCGGGTTTGACGAGTGTACTAGAGACTTACGGCATCTCTCATGTCGAACCGCTCTAGGAAGTGGGTGGGGAGGCTCGTCTTGAGAACCCTACACGGAATTAGACATTGAGAGGAACCATAAGCTTCTCAAAACCAGGCTCAAAAGTAAACCATTTATGCTCCGAAAATGTTTTGCATCAAGGTGGACGTGGCGTGCGACTGCAGTGAGAGTTTTCTTAGTAATGGGTTTAGTTTATACACGGTTTAATGTACTGCGTATGCTTGGTCTATAAGATGTGCTGCATGTCAATTTCGCGGGTTAATTTCGATCGGTAAGATTTTTTTGAACGTGCAAAAATTTTACAAAGGACCGCTTCCTCTCCGGCCATTGGCACTAAGGATAGCCGAGTTGGTACATAAGGGAAACCAAATTTTATTACGCGTTGGGTTTAAAAGCATCAGCACAGTAGCTACCCTAGTGTGCACTCAAACTCTAACAAAGCAACCCTGGAATACAGGCTGACCAATGTGAAGCAAACCAGTAAGCGAACAAAGCGCGAGAATGAGTGCCTGCTTTTCTTTTTCGCCTCGTTTATTTAGAGGTACAAGTGTTGGCATCTGAGTGTCCCGACGCTTGCGCGTGCTATTGTGTTCGCTTGTGAGGCTTCAACTATGAGAATTTTACGCACAGCAGTTTTAAAAAGGGTCATTATTCTTTCCTTTTTCATGGGACAGCTAGTTGCTTAAGCCATCTGAGTTTGACTTTGTATTCTCAATTACTCTTTCGCGCTGAAGTAGTTGTTTGTCGTGGCGTGTTTTGTCTCAGTGGGCTGACTGTGTGGTGCAACTAAAAGACTACTCCTTCTAACGTGGGAGGGACAAGTGCCTTTACTTGCCCACTGGGAATATTACAAAAAATTTGTAGAGCACTGCAGTCTGCTACAATGCTCCATATCTAGTGCGTCAAACCTAGTGCGTCATCATCGACATTTTTTCAGCCAATGACAAGTTGCAGCAACCTGACATCTGGCCAGCGCCGGCACTCCAACAGCACGCTACCCACCTGTTCGCTGCAACAAAGAAGCCTGGAAGACTCCCTGGCGGTTGAGGCTTGCTGCTTAACACCTTTTATCCAGGCGGCAAGAATTGAGGTAAAAAAAACGAACACCAAGTTTTTTATTTCTAAATATCAGAAGAAAAGTCTGTACTTGATGTTTCTTCAAACTGTCGGCACTGCTCTTTGCGGCCAATTCTTCAACCAAAAGTGCGATAATATTATCGGCACAAATATCCAATAAGCTGTAGTTAATGTATCATACATACTATCAGTATAACCAGAAGGAAGATGCGAGCAGTGAACAAAAATAAAATTGTTGTGCAGCACTATCAGAAGAAAAAAGAGGAAAAATATTATCAGTGTGTAGTTTTTTTATGTAGGAGAGAGAGAGCTAAGACAGCGTCGGGCTTGTCCACTTATTGTACTCTTTCTTCTACTCCCTCCCGATAGTGCCATTTCAAGTGCTCGGAAATGGAGGTAGAAAAGTGTTCTCAGTTGCTGAGCCGAGTGGTTACGGCGATCGGCTGCTGGCCCGAAAGTCGCGGGTTCGATACCGGCCGCGGCGGTCGAATTTTGGAGGCGAAATTGTAGAGGCCCGTGTACTGTGCGATGTCAGTGCACGTTAAAGAACCCCAGGTGGTCGAAATTTCCGGAGACTTTCACTACGGCGTCTCTCATAGCCTAAGTCGCTTTGGGGCGTTAAACCCCATAAACCAAACCAACCTGGGACTAAATGATCTGTGCTCCGGTTCTCTTTTTCACAAGCATGTAAAAGTGTACTATAACGCAAACTCCAAACCAAATTACTATAAATTTGTAGAAAAGCCATATATAATGCGAGGACTGCAAGCAATAAACAGGAAAGCCGCCGCCTGCGTTCTCGACCGGGGCCGTGCCGCGACTCCAACAACTCCAGACCACTCGGTCTCTAATATCAATCAGCTCTCACTGATTAGTGTGCTTAGCCGCTGAGCATAGCTCTACGACCTTTTTTTGTAGCGATAGCTACGGTACTGTAGCAATTCGAGACTTCGGCGTGGCGGGGCCGTGGTGGTGGCGGCGCCGCCACTCTGTGACTGCGTCCCAAGCTGTCACGTGATTTTTCACTTGATGCGGAGCAGCTGCCGGCTGTAGCTACGGCGTCACTCGAAGTTTAACTTGAGCTAAACCGCCTCCAATTTTTTTGTCATCTGGAACCATACGAAAACGAGGGTAAAATGATGTTGCTCCGCGAGAAGGGGAACGCAACAAAATGGATGTCGGTTTTCGTGTCCATCAAGTGTTGTCGCCGTGGCTTGGAATTTATATTGCAACCCTGAGGCCAGCAGCCGAATGCTAAAAACACTGAGCCCCCCACTACGCACCACCGAATATTTGCGTTCAGTAGCAAATACATTGCGCTTGTTGAACGTTGGCCGTTTACGGATGGAAAGCAGGAGCGTTGCGTTCATATTTCGCAGAAAATTAACAGTTTATTTTACATTTACAATGTGTGTTCACGCATTAATGGCCTTTTAGCCCATACCGACTGTTTCTTCTAAGATGTTCCGCAATTTTTAAAATAGTTTTTTTTAGTTAGAAGGGCGCTTTTTCCTGCGCAACATTTTCTGCAGTGTAACGCACCAGAATACAGCTAAGTGCTAACTAATAAAATGGTTAACTGACATTGAATAGCTAACCTTTTAACTCTTACTGCTAGCCTGCTCATTGATAGGGAAGCTTGTTCTCCGGTTCTCTCTGTTTTCACAAACACCGGAAGTAATATATGGTTTTTAGAATTTCAAAAACGCTGTTACCCTCGGCGCTGTGACCCAACAAATATTCTGTAGATCGCGCCAATATACATGCTCCTTCGAAGAGCGTTGAGGCAAAGCAACGCCTCCAGTGAAAGTAGCTCATTGAATTAGACAAAATTTGTTGGGCTACAAAGCCGAAGGTAACTGCATTTTCGAAATTCTAAAAACTGATATGGATATTCCTTACTGTGGGCTTCACACTTCCGAATAGATAAGCGGCTGTTGTGGGATGTGGCCGTTTGCGTACTATATCTCACCTTCCAGTACACACACACGAAAAGGAAACAAAACACAACGAAACAGTACACGAAACATGAAACACACGAAACAAGGATAATGAATGAATCATTATTTATTGAAAGTGGTGGTGGTTGGAGCTGCTATGCGTCGTGTCTTTCCTTAGTCCAGGGCCCCAGTGATTACTGCTTACATCTTGGAGATGGTGAGCAGCACCTCCTACAGCATATCCTGTAGTGCCAAAGGTTTAGAGCAGCAGAGTGGATAAATATAGTAATAATAATGCAAGCACGCGAACCGCAATAAAGTCCATGACCTGGCGAATATAAAACAAAGCATTCCCAAGCTTGCAACGTCTAACAGCAGCAAAGTATGCGAGTAATAAATTAATTACAAATAAATGATCAGTTCAATAAAGCGAGCTCTGTCAGCCTTGAGTACATCCGCTGGTAAAGCGTTTCGTATAGATACCGTTTTTCCGAAGAAATAAAATTTCATGCACTTCCTGCATTTAATTACTGCAGTTCTATTGATGTGACCCCTCCTGCTTCAAATATAGCGGTACGTCTTAAAGTATTTACATCTGTCTACATGAGCCCTTGCATAAAACTCTTAGACTCTTAGAAGCCAGGTCGATTGAACAGTATGGTTCTGAACACTCTGACATAAGAAATCTTGCCCCTTTTCGGCCGCTTTGTTGCTTACCAAAACCAACTTCGTATTTTTCTTTTTGGTTTGAAAGAACGAATTTGGTGAACCTTGAATTGGATTAGTGAAATTAAAAGAAATGAATTAAAAAAACCTTGAAGCTCATTCAAGCAGTAGTTGGCGATAAGCAACAAAATGTGGCGTTTCCCCCCTTGTAGTGTTTTGCCCTAATCTCCTGTCATTATCTAGCCATGCCCAGAGTACACATGACTTTCTTAATTTTAGCGCTAATTTTGACGACTTTTGGCAAGACATGCGAAAACAGAGGTGGGGCGGGGACGCATAGTCGAGTATTTCATGTGCATTGTTGATCATCTTGTCTTACGCGATGATCATGCCCAAGAAATGACGCAATGACGAAGAAAATGTCACAGGGTTCGATGTCAGCGGTCACATCACGAACTATTTGTAGAAACCATTTGATTGGAATGTTGCAGTTAAATTCGAACCTCATGGCCCAAGGCGAATATCTTGCGGCCGCCTTTCCTTCATTCTTCCTTAGCCGACGCTATACTACTGTCCCACTGAGTGGACTTCTTAACTTTTTTTTTCACGCCTTGCTCAAGCTTCTTCACTCAAGTTAATAACAGAACAGGTAGCAAACAGTTGACCCTCATCACAAGTTCTTCTAAGAGAAACTAACTTACGCCTTGAGATCACCCTCTACGTCGGTGGAGGGTGGCATGATGTTGAGGCGGGCCGACATGCTGCGCCTGTTGCAACACATTCGGGTGGTGCTCCGTTGTGAAGTAGAAGCGGATCAATACGCTAGCTAACAGCGACAGCAGCAAGACCAGCCTAAGGGTCGCGCTGGCCGCATCAGCCGCCAGCTTGCACGACAGCTGGCAGCACTCCCGTACCTGTGACTGCAAACAATGGTAGCCATAGTGGTTACAAAACAGTCACAAACAGCGGATTGATCACAGCCTATCGTGTTTTCGTTACCGTCTTCACCGGTTTGTAAGCGTTAAAATATACTGCTCATGTCGGGCCGTTGCAACAAATCTAGGCCAAAATATTTCGGCACCATCGATCGCAGAATTCTTTGTATTGACTTTTATCAGTGGCCCACGCTACAGGTCACTTTGAATTAGAAAACATGCGACGCCTGTTTATGAGCTGCTGTCTGGTTGAAGACGTGCGTGGCATGATACATAGATTACATTAAACTAAAACAATATCTTTGGGAAAGCGCAAGAAAACAGGGGGATTCTAGGATGATGCAAGGAGGAAGTTGCTTATAAGTCGAGCTCGCTTATAACGAACATGAGCGTCAAGCGGTGTCCGTTCGTTATATCCCGAAGTTCGTAGTAAGTAGCCCACAGCTTAAAAAAAGTTGATTGTCGAAATACATTTTTTTTATTTGGGAAAAGTGCGTGATGGCAGTCTGTTTTTCCAACGCAGATCCGATGTGGGAGGTTTCCAGTTTATTTAAAGCAGAAGCGTGCTCTTCGCCGAGGCACTTGGAATAGACAAGTTGTCTTAGGGTCTTTATGTAGCCCATTGCTACAGGCGCACTTATGGGTGCTGGCTCTGAAGTTTCACCCTCATCTGATTCCTCCGCGTCACTCTCGTCCCGCACTTCAGAAACGACGCCCTCTTCTATGCACGTGCGGTTCCGCGGTGTCGGCGCCGTCATCGACAGAAATAAAATAACTCCAACCAGTGTCATGACCCCCCATGTCTGAGTCGACGATGCGCTGCCACAAATGGCCGCCGGGCTGGTCATCCTCCGAAGCATCAGGATCGGCATCAGACACTGTGTCGACGAAGCCGGCCTCGCGGAAGCAGTTCCGCTCGCCAGTGACCGTCACCTCCGCCCCGGCCGCTTTGAGCTCCAAGCAGGGCACAGGGCACTCAATCCCATCGACCGACTTCATTGCGCACCGGACGGTGGCTCGTTGCTGCAGCCTATGCGCTCGCACCCGCGCTCACGAATGGGCGCGGCGCTCCTCTAGTATGAGCGAGTATGAGTATGAGTATGACTCAAGGCCCATACCTCCTACGGCTCCTGCGCGCCCTGGCCTGCTGCCTCGGAGGTAAAGCGAGAGATCGTCGGCATCGCGGGACAGCGGAGCACACCCCTCTGTGCTGTGCAGCAGCTGGCCAGAGCCGTCATACACGAGGAGCTCCAGGACCATCTCCTGGTGTACACCGACGGCTCAGTGGCCCGCGACAGCTGCTCACTTGCAGCGGCGGCTACCTTCCCCGCCATGCGACTACACAGGCAGCAACACGCAACCTTCCTGGGCTCCTCCACCACGGCGGAGTTGATGGAGATCCGGCAAGGGTTGGACTTGCTGCTCACCCTCTGCCCTCCGCCGCCCAGGAGTTCTCTTCTGTGCAACTCCCGCGTCGGCCTCAGCCGCCTCCAATCCAATGGCCGCGGTGCACCACTAGTGCGGGACATCCGCTCCCGCATCCAGCACATCGCGCAGAGAGGATGCGCCGTGAGTGCACAGTGGGTGCCCGGTCACTGCGGCATCCCCGGCAACGAGGAAGCTGACTGCCTCCCGATCGCCGCACATCAACTACCTCCCAGCAATCTGCCTTTTGCGATGGAGGACGTGCGTGCGGTCATCCAGGACCATCTCCGAAAGCAGCACCCCAAAGCACGCATCGCCGGAAGTGAGCGCATCGACAGCATCACCGGCTGCCGCGCACTTATACGCGGTCGCAACGTATAATGATCCTCCACGTGCGCATTGGCTGCGTGTCGTCCGGGGAGCGACGGGAGCGTCACGGAATCGCGACGAGTGATTCGTGTTTACCGGATGCGGTGCAGTGGAAACACAGGAGCACCTGCTCCTTCTCTGTGCCGCGTTCGCCGATGCTCGTCGCGATATGCATGCGGCCTGTAGGCGTTGGGCATACATACTACCAGACTCACTCAAGACGCTATTTTGGCCGCAGGGCAGTGCGCGCACTCGTGAGCGAACTTTGGTGAGCCTCTGTGCATTCCTCGAACACACGGGGTTGACGTCCCGTCTGTTCTCCGCCGGGTAGTTACATGCAAAGACCGAACGCTCCGCGAGTGCTACCCTGGACGATTGACAATTGGACACCCCACTCCATGCAGTTGTAGCAAACACAGTGCTGTGCGCGTGTGTTTTTATTGCTCCATCATGAACTAATCACGCGCGCAACCTGTACTCATTTCTTATTGTGTAAATAGTGTCTGTATATAACCTCTTCCCATATCCTCTCTTTTTGTAACCTCGCCTCTTTCATTTCATTTCTCCATTCTGCCTGCTATTCTTTATTTCCTCTGCCCCAGCTCAGGTGCTTCAGTATCGATGACAGATGCCGGGGCTTGGAAAAAATCTTTTCCTTCCTTTTTAATATTATAATAATAAAACCACTTAAAACTAACATGGCATAACTGCGCATGCACAGCTGCGTGTATAAAATGCGGAGGTGACACGGCGGCCGTATCGCAGTAGTTTCCTTTGGGTTACGAGTTGGACAATCCGGACGCTGTTCGGCGGCGGTGTCGACAGAAAAAGATCAATTTCTAACTACGTGTAATCTGTAATAGCCGGGCTAAACGACTGCCAATTTTTAGGGGAAAGAAAATGGCGCAGTATCTCTCTCACATATCGGCGGACACGCGAACCGCGCAGTAAGAGAAGGAATAAAGGAGTGACTGAGAGAAGAAAGGGAGAAAGAGATGCTGTAGTGGAGGGCTCCGGAATAGTTTCGACCACCTGGGGATATTTAACGTGCACTGACATCACACAGCATATGACTGTCAATGGAATTGGCTTTCATCGAGTTTTTCAACGAACTTATCGCTGTGAAGGTTCCTACGACGAAGGCATTATGCGGATCGTTTGGCTTTCCCTTCTCTGAGTCACCGCACAACGGAGCTTAGATTTAATTGGCGCGCCCTGATGTTATACAGAATTTGGGGCCTTATTTATGTCCATGCAAATACAGTGGTCAAGCTCTTACATGTTTGGTCACTAAGTCCTCCGGAAGGAATAATTGCGCAGAGTCGACGAAGGGAAAGAGGTCTATCGCGTGCATCAAGACCACGTCCACCAGTATCAGATCCCGGGACGAGTACGGCTCCACCAGAAGCACGAAGGCGGTGATGAGCAGTGCGGCAATGATGGTCTGGGTCTTTTGAAATTTCATCTGGAGAACCAAGGCCGCGAACATCAAGCACAAGCCTCCGGCAGCTTCGTTCATCCACGGGCTCAGGTACGCCTCCTGAATGCGGTGTAAAGAAAGGATCCCCGTCGACGTTGAAATGATCCGCTCTCAAAAAAATTGCCAGTGGCTTAACGTGGCTAAGCCTGGAATTCAGCGAAAAGCAAGGGCGTTTGCCAAGCATCTGAGGCTCGTCCTGGCAGCTCCGCAACACGCTAGCGACAGCCGTTCTATATATACCCACACGACCACGTGGCTATGACGTGGTATCACAAGGTCTTACCACACCCCCATCAGACGTCATCGCGTGGCTTCACATCCCCCCATGGGATGTTTTTAAGGTCAAAAGTGAATCCAAAGGTCACCCATTCTCAAAGGTCAACGAAAGGTCATGGGTCATGGTCAGGGTTCAAGGGTTCGACACCATAACTGTACCACATATAGTCGACTAACGTGGCTGGGCTGAAGGTCGTTGAAGGTCATTATCCTGCCTACGCGACGATTGCTTTGCCTAGCGTTGTGAAGTTTTCGCTTCAAAATGCGGCTCTAGGCTGCTGCCGCCGTCTTTTTAGCTGGAACTAGCAACCGCATGTTAGTGCCTAGACAGTCTTCAGTAGTAGTAGTAAATGACACGTGTATAAGCTGTAATAACCATAATTATGACATGCAGAACTATTTTCAACGTTTCCAGCTCAGGCTGGGAACAGTAGTTTCCTGGAGCAGTGTCCAAGCTTCCGTTCGTAGTACATCAAACAGCAGCTTGTGAAGGGAAGTGCGCAAAGAGAGTGAGAGAGAGAAAAAAAAAGGAAGCTGCCGTAATGGCTTATATTATAAACGAACTACACCTACTAGAATTTTGTGGGTTAAAAATAACGCATCGTATTTTCAGTGTCAAAGCAGGCAGTAAGAAAAATAAGGACGGAAAAAAGGCTGTGAAGAGATACGTAATCCAGTTGAAAGTACTCCTCCTTCTAACATATTTTCTTAAGGCTATCGGTTTTTTCTTCACCTCTAATCTAGCCGTCAGGACGGAAGGAGTTAGGCAGTAAGCCTCAACCGCCAGGGAGTCTTCCAGGCTTCGATTGTGCTGCGCACAGGTGAGGACCGTCTTGTTGGAGTACCGGCACTCGCCAGAGGTCAGGTGGCTGCATCCCGTCATGGGCTGAAGAAAGATTAGGAAACCACGTTAGGAGCCTTTGGCACATAAAATTTGCACTTATCTTAAAAAAAGGAAGTTCTGCTTTATGTCACATGTTATCCAGCACAGCTACGTATGGTGGTAGGATGACATCATAAAACCGTGCAGGAGGAAGGACTAGTACGTGAAGAACATAAAAACCTTCTTCGACGCTAAATAGAAATAGAGAATACAGTGCTTAGAACGCTAAATGGTGGTGAGTGTATTTTTTCTTTTTGACGGTACCACGAGTGTTCTAAACCCTGTATCTTGGTGGTCGTTTTGGTGGCGCATTAGGAGGCAGAAACATAGGTGGGCGCAGGAAATTAGACATGGGAGAGGTCTTTGCCCTGCAGTGGTCGTAGTCAGGGTAATGATGGTGATGATGTCATTTCTTATTTGCAGGTAGTCTAGGGCTCGAAATGGGACCTTATCGTTCGTGCACCTTCCAATGGATTGTTTTCAAGTCCATGTGTGTGTGAAAGCAGTGTCAGGTCTGCCATGCAGCATTAATTTTCGTAAATACACAACAGAGTTCACTGTTTGAGCGCTCTGGACAAGTGTGTGGACATTTGTACGACATTACTTACATTGATCACCAAGCGGTGCTCGCCTATCGCCGCTAAATACTTTATAATTGATACTTTCTCTCATGCTGCTTCGGTTTCACGGGCTCTGTAACGTCAAAGCTCTGTATAGATCACGTTACGCAGGAGGAAACTGCGATATAATCGCTGCTTCGTAATTGGTTGTAATTGGGGGTCTTGAAAGTGAAATAAAATGACGAAGCATTGATTACATTAGTTTTTCCTGGCCTTCTGAGACCTATACGCAGCTTTGACGTCACAGCCACTGTTCTGCTTTGTAAATCGAAACCGAAACAGCGTAAGATAAAAATCGATTATAATTTTTTTAGGAATCGTAGGCGAACACTTCGTGGTAATCTGTATATACCAGAGGCTTGTGCATCATTACAATGAAGAAAACAAGCACGCAAAAATTAGATGTCTACACACCTTTAAATTTCGGTGTGTACATGTTTATTCCGCGAAGCATACAAAACCAAATGCGATCCCAAATGCGACCGCCGAGTAACATTCATCTCTAAACATTTATCCTCTAAATAACCGAAAGGAGAAAGAGAAGGGGCTGTATAAGTCTCGAGTTTTCTTTCTAAGGTGGTTTAGTTCACCGGGTCTGCATAAATTAATGCGATAGCGTTAAAGGCACCATTAACCGGACAATCTGACGTCGGCATTTGTCGGCGTTGTGACCGAAAAATAGGGTGGGGCAGAGTGGCCCAGGCGGCCACGTAACCTTGCGGTGTCACCACATCTGCACAGCCAATAGTGAGAAAACTCGCCACCGTGGCAGGTGGCTGTTAAATTATTAATTGAAAAAGAGAGGTTGCTCGGCAAGTGCAACTTGGGTCTCGCAAGCCCCACCGCTGGAAGCACCTGCCATTTCGGGACAGTGGCGCATCCCTAAACCGCTGCACCATTGCAGAAGGAACGGTGTGAGGAGTCCCAGGGATCTATAAATGTGAAGTTGTGAAACTCATTACCACTATCGCGTCATATCCGTTAGGCGGAGATCAATTCTCCCCTCTAATTCTTGCATGGTCTGTGCAGTGGTGCGTCGCCAAAGTTGGAGTGGGCAAGTTCATTCATGGACGAACGCACTGAGCATTCATTCGAAGGCACAAAAGGAAACAATCGTTCCCAAATTTTTGCGTGTTCAACAAAATCCGAACAGTCGAAAAATCAAACCCCGTAGCCTATGAACCAAGCATAGTGCGCTCCAGCCCGAAAAGACCGCTTTTAGTGGAATCCCTTTCCTCAAAACCGGCACCATTAGTCAAATCTTCAAGCACCTATAATGTGAAGATTATGGTACTTTTGAAAGTCTCATCTTGAATGGTTGCGAAGAAGACCCTTTCCTCAATTTCGAACACCTTTTGACTTTTGGTCAAGCTACCTTTTGGTCAAGCTATCTTCGACCAAGGCTGTACCGCGTGCGAGTCCTGAATATCCAAAGCACAGCTTGGACACCTTCGTTTGTGAGCCCCCCTTGGGTGCACGAAGACAGAAATGGTTTCCTTCCAGCTTACGTGGGCGCAGACGGTCGCCAGGCTTGGAAGTGGGCCGCAGAAAGCCGCGTCGTACATGGCCACCGCAGTCACAATCACAGTGGCGAGCACCTCGTAGAAGAGAATCACAGGCAGCAGGCAAACCAGGGAGACCACGATTACGTGGCGCAACATGCCGCACGCTGAGGGGCAGCAACAAAAGGTTAAACAACAGCGCTGGTTGGACTGTTGTTGTTGTTGTTAGCCTACCAAAAGATAGCACATACCCACACTGGGGGATGCTGGCCGTTCTTCTTCTTCTTCTTCTTCTTCTCCTCAAGTAATATGGCACATACCCACGTGGGGGGGATTGGCCAAGGTATAGGCTAGAATGCCAATGAAGCATTTGCGCGGGGAAGGAAACGTCAGAAGACTGAATCAAGATTAAAAAAATTGGGAAAAATAAAATGAATTCAAGAGGTATGAGTCATCCGGAATAGAATCAATCTAGCCTTTTTTGGACATGCGAAAGAATTTTGTGTATAGCTAACAAGATAATCGATTAGTTGCACTTATGTAATCGTGAAGGTAGCCGCATACACTGCTTAACGGGAATCCCTTGGCACTCGCACCGAACGATAGAAGAACTGTAAGAGACAAGAGGCAGTCCTAGTCTCGAAAGAGGAACCTCCAGATATTGCTTTCTCTGAACCGCGAACCGCCGGCAAGAGAGGAGAAAATGATCGATTGATTCAACTTGCCCACATGATACACAAAGGTTTGTCGCAGCGAACCCGCACCTGCATAAGTACAAGTTTAAGTGAGGGATTCTACATCGCAGGAGAGTCATGGACACTTCACAAAGCCTTGACTTACACCACCGGATATTCCATGGGTACTTTAGGTGATGAAAGTCCACGGTATTCAGCAACGGATCACTCAAAGTGGCTGAAATATGTTGGAACCGCTGGAAACGTGAAGCTGCTAACAGAGTGAGGTGAGGGACGGGATATATTACAGGTGCGCTGAGAGCTGACCTTGCCAATAAATCAGCCACCTCGTTAAAATAGACGCCTGAATGCCCAGGTACCCAGACCAAACGGATCTCGCGCACTGTGCTCGGAACAAAAAACCTAAGTGAACGAGTCAAGAAAGATTTTTCCGAATTTTGGAGAGAGACAATAACTGAAAGGCAGTCTGTGAGAATAAGAACCCGTGCGACATGTCTGGGAATTTTGAGAAGAGCCAAACCAATGACCAAAAACTCTGCGAAGAATATAGGAGTATAATCAGGGATACGAACGGAGTAGCTCCAATCTAGATCCTGCGAATATATGCCAATCGCCGCCTTCTCACAGCTGCCGGAGGCATCAGTGGAGAGAACAGTATGATGCGGAAAATTCTGTAGGTGTTCAGAAAGAAGACCATTTAGGGTATGTGCGGGCCGTTCTGGACACCACTTCGTTCTTCTTAGTTCGGACACGAGACGGCGCAGAGCCTGGAGGACACATGGATCGCTGTGTCGATGGATTTTAGGGGAGCAGTTCTTGTTGAAACAGGCGCGGACCAATTTAGCGTCCAAAAATTTAAAACATTTAGGGGTGGGGCACTTTGTGGACCTAAAGTGCGGTGAGGCGAAAGCCTTTAGCGTGGTGCATGCTGCTTGTGTCCCTGATGTGTCGTTAAGACGTTGATTAAGTACATAATTGTTTGTGAATCTTAAATGCTGGAGACACCGGAGGACGTTTGGAGGCATCTGTCTGATTCGACACCTTTCCGCAAACACTGTCCAGCGTCCTTACGCTAGACAGAATATAAGTTGAGACAGAAAAATGAATGAGAATGTTTCCCGGGTGTTAATCCAATTAAAAATAAACGAAATAGCCTTTGGACAAATGAAATTCCGCCACCAAAAGGTGGAAATGAAATAAAATGGAAATGGTGCTACAGTGACCCGCAGCCAAGAGGGGGCTCGCGGAGACTAGAAATGTATTGGCAGGAAGTAGCGTAGTCGTTAACACGCACGCCTGCGGAATGGAAGGATGGTGGTCCTGATCAATTCGTGCGCAGAGATTTTTTTTCTTATCTAGTTGACGTCATTTGATTGACAGCTATAGTGTGACAGATCTCGAGGAATGACGGACAATGATGAGCCATTAAAGGCTTTCGGCTTAAAAGTGCTGACGGAGCTTTATCCTGTCCCCTGACCTGATGGCTCTTTCTGTGAGCTGGTTTTATAAACCCACCTTTTTGTTTCTAATCTTTAAGTTCATTCTTCGGTACGAAACGATAGACTGAAGGAACAACGTTTTCGCAGAGTTTATTCGCAACGGTAAGGGTTTCACTCGCAGGGTCCCTTTACTTGCTCAGTTGTACAGCCTGCGCAATTTTCTTGTGCTGAAGCCAGCCGCGAAGGTCGGCGGACCTGGCCACGCCGGAGACCAACCTGCGGCATGAAGGAGGACAGTTTTTCTCAGCGTAGGTTTGCACAGAGGACGAGATTCAACCATGACTAAACTTCCTAAAAAGTGCTCATTACTGGCCTACATTTTTCCTTCAACAATTTTTGTGAAATGCTGATGCCAGCCGGGTTTCCTGGCGTGCCGGAAAGCTCAGGTATATTACTCCCTTCAAAGATTTAAAGCTCCCTATGGATGACAATGGATTCTTTCCATTTGCAAGCTTGTAGCGCAGGGGTCGCTACACAAACATCCTCACACGACCGAGAAAGAAACGAGAGGCCATTGAATTTTAGAGAAACGCCGCCGCTTTTCGCTAATCAGAAACCGCACGACAAATATAGATGAAATAGTTCTTAAAAGGGACATTGGCTACACTGAAGATGGCATATATCGTTAAGGTACCGCTGTATAATCACGGGCAGAACATTTACATAGAAAACGCAGCTTTTAAAGGCAAGAAAAAAAGAAATAAGTATCGCTACCAGCGGCCGATTTCGTAAGTGCTTGCATTGACACTGATTTTGGGGGCGCGGATTGCAAAACCTATTCAATTCAAAGCAGTGGAAACGAGACGTTTTGGGGTTTATATAAAGTGGCAGGAAAATTGGCAAATTCAATTTTCAATGCCATAACTGTGTCTTTTGCTGTCGGACAAACATACAACGGTCCAGATTAAAGCTAGCCATTTTCAACCAAAAAAAAGGGGATCAAACATGTGCTCAAGAAGGGTCACATCGCGCAAGAAACACCAGGACGATGCCACGGAGTTCGCACCGCAAAAGCGGGATTCGGAAGTGCATGCAGGAGCTGCGCTGGTCAAACGTGTATTGAGAGTGCATAATTTTAGATTCATTCTACTGCGTTATAAGTGCGGTAATATTTTGTTGGAATATCCGCCGCCTGTATTTAGGTATGTGCGACGCCTCCACCCTTTAGCTCTTCTAGTGGCTCAAAGTGCATTGGGGTACCCTTCGTGAGCCCTGTGGGAGTGGGGGGTGGCTCTTCGAAGCACCCGTTGCTAAAAATCATGAGCTACCACGACGCTCTGCGCCCACTCACTCGCACTACATGCCGCCTCCCCCCCCCCCCCCCCCCCCCTTGTCCGTCCCGAAAGTCTCCACACCGCGGAACCACACGGAGAAGTGAGACGAAACAAAAAAAGTTAGGTAGGGTTTAACTGCGGTTATACCCAAAGGTCCAGCGATAGCATTTTGGTGATGGCCCAGGACAAATTTGGATGTAGAAATCGTTCCGGGCACGCACAGTCGAGGTTGGACACCAATATTGGTTAAGGTCAAATTACGGGGGTGGCCCGAGGAAAATTTTTTGAAAGAACCTGGGTAAAGTGTGACGTCGGCATCGTGTCGAGCATGCATAATTTCGGGCTATATCGATTTTGGTCCAAACCGACCAAGGTCAAATTTAGGCGGTGGGCCGGGCAACGTCTCTTTTTTTAAATGACACAGGCTAGATTTACAGGTCGCCATCGTATGGGGCTCGGTAAATTATGGTTTGACATCGATTTTGGTTCTAATCAGCCAAGGTCAATCCGTTGCTATGCGGGGATTCTCAAGGTTAAACGAAGGTCAAATAATGCACAGATTAGTGAGCCACCTTTGCGTAGAGTAGAGCTGCTGCTCTAAAATTGTATAAAATTAGTGCTAATGTACTTTTATTCTCTTAACCACATGTGCATTTCTTTTCTTCATATCTTTGGTAAACGTTGCTTGCCTGGGGTTGTCACATAACCCCTCGCAACCAACCGAGCAAACCGACAGAGTTCAGCTGCAAGAGAATAGCTTACGGCCTGCGATCATCCTTTACGCCGGTAGAGGGCGTGTTGCAGGGGCTGTTCCAAATGCAGCGCCTCTTGTATCCCATACGGGTGGGGCTGCACAGCAAAGTAGATGCGGCTCCCCATGGTGCATAGCAGTGATAGCGACATGGCCAGCCGGATGATCCCACGGGCCGCGTCAGCCGTCAGCTTGCACGACAGCTGGCAGCACTCTCGTACGCGTGCCTGCAAACAGCATCACCCATGTCTGTTGAAAAAACTTATCTTCAAGAATGATTTAGTCACAGCCTGTGGTACTTTATTCAACCTCTTTTAGACGGGAGCAAAAGGTCTGTTAGTCAGCTTTAAAACAAAAATATATTTGCCTTGTCTCGGTGTTGCCATGAAATCAGAGGATAAATGTTCAACACTAGATGCAATACTTTCACTGTGGCAATTCATCAAGCGCTGTGTTGCACGTGGTCTGAATGCCTTGAAAATACATGCAACAATGCATCATGAGGATAATGTAGTCGAATGTATGCGCAGCAGAATGAATATTTCAGCCAGAGTCATCCAGCTGGGTGCTCGTGAAACCTAAGCTTTATTGGACGGCTGAGAGCAAGAAAAACTTTTAACCAATCGAATGTTGAGGAACGCTCCTCATGGCACCCCTTCTGTAACAAAAACTTGAAAATGTGATGGCTTGAAAGCACAGTGAGTATTGCTTCCAGTCTTTCAATACCTCTCAAGCCGGAGAACTCACGCATTTTTTCTTAAACAGACCCTAAACACAGTTGCATATACCCGAAATTTGAGAAGAATATGCGTTCACCCCGCCACGCTGAGTCACGTTTTGAAGAATGTGTTTTTAACACTGAGGCCAACCAGCGACAGGGTCGTTCGAAAGTCTTCAGGAGAAAGGCTTTCCGTTTGAGCCGCATGATAGTGTCACCACGGCACCGTTAAAGACCAAAGGGCCCTAAAATGCGAGAAGAAGGTTCACTCTCGCTGCTAAGAAGCTTTCTGTTTAACGTCTCCTTTGAATGCTCCATGTATCAGAGTATTAAAGGGACTTTATTGCCACTGGAACTGAACACTGTGGCCGGAATACTTTTAACGGGGGCTGTACGTGGTGTCCCGCTACCAAACGTTTTACAGCGGTGAAACTTGAGAAAGATGGAGAGACGTGAGAAATCGTTAGCTCTTATCTTCCGCGGCGTCTGCCTGCAGCACAGCTCGGCGCTGAGCTCAGCTATTGAAGGGTCAATGAAACATTTGTCAAAATGGATATAAAATGCAAGATTGTCCAGACTAAACGTCGCCGAGCGCTCATGCCGTGTGTGTGTCCTCAAAATCCAGCCGATAGTTTACAAATAAATTATTGACGTCATCGTACCCCACAAGAATACTGCTGCACTTAAGTCATGCGCTTCGCACGACCAAAGTCGTGAGGGGGCTTTTATGGGTCCGTAAAAACCGCAAAGTCGTTACAAGAAGAAGCATGCAGGAGGTGGCTTGGAAAACGATTTGCTGGAGATGCCGGCCCCTCTCACCCTTCCAGACCCGCCCTCCATTGTCGTGTCTTGGCAGAGGAGCATGCGGCTAAAAAAAAAAATAAGAACCACGCCGGGTAAACTATTGGGAGGCAGAGCTAACACTGAGTTGTAACATTAATTGTTACAGGTCGCAGCTACCGGTTACAGGTTACATTGTTAGAGGTTACAGGGACAGAAAAATGAATGAAGGGAGAAGGGTGGACGATTTAATGTGCACGTATCTTCTGCTTTTCTTACCCACGGTGCCACCGTTTTCAGAGGTTTTTTGACACAAACAGCTATTACCTCTGCCCAAATCAAACCCAGGGCCTTGGTCATATTTGCTTACGCGCTTGATAAATGCGTCCATAGAGATGAATTTCGAAGAGTTGACGAACGGAAGGAGGTCCATTGCGTGCATGGTGGCCACGTCGAAGAGGAGCAGGTCCCGGATTGAGCGCGGGTCGACGAGAAGCACGAGGCCGGCGGTGGGTAGGGCGGCAGTGATCGAATAGGGAATCCGAAATTTCATGCGGAGAACCAGCGCTGCGACAACCAAGCACAGGCCTGCTACAGGTTCGCTGCTCCAAGAGTTGAGGGATGCCTCCTGAGCGTAGTTGCGAGAAAAAAAATATCAGTGAAGACGGAGATGCCTAATCGCGGGAAGGACAAAAGCTCCCGACTCTCTCATGAAGCGGCCTAATGCCGTTTATGACAGCACACGTTTAGCTTGCACAGAGGAATAAGTAGTAGCGTCCTCTAAAGGATGCTGCAGTCGGCATACACCAGTGCCTGAGCTAAGGGCGACGTATACACATTCGGTACCCGAACAGTCGACAGAAAGATTGACGACGGAAAAAGAGCTAGTGAGATAGTGTGATTTGACCAATCGGCCGCAGAAAGAATTTTCAAGAGCATGCTTTTCTTGTGCACATTTTCATACATACCTCATCATTACAAAGAGTTTGGTTCTTACCTTGAATCTAGCGGCCTGGATGGAAGGAGCTAGGCAGTAAGCCTCAACCACAAAGGCGTCTTCCAGGCTCCTGTTGCCCAGCGAACAGGTGAGGAGCGTGTCGTTGGAGTACCAGCACTGGCCAGATGTGAGGTGGCTGCAACCTGTACCGGGCTGAAGAAAGAGCGATTGTCTTTTCAGTGACATATGCGTGTTCGAATTTTGGCAATTTCAAAGCATACTAAAAAATTTCAAGAAATCAATGCGATTCGTGCGCAAAGTATGCGTTTGGATCAGTGTTCCCCGCGGACGGACCACCAGCTGCCTGGGACGAGTATAGTTCACACCGTGCAAGCGAGCGGCTTCATCCCATCCGTCAATCACAGCACGATATACCACATCCCCGGCTTCACTCTCGGGCTACAATCATCAAGCAGTCGCGATGTGACTCGCCGAACTCCCCCCCTCCCCCCCTCGACTGGGATTAGCGACAGCAATGTCTTTACGCTACCCGTAGCATTCCGCGCCCTCTGCCCTCTTCCCACTTAAATTGTCCTCTCCCTTCGTCCTCTCCCCTCAGACTAGAAATTTCGTTTCCTGCTCTTCACTTTACGTTGACAGATTTCAAACCTCCAGGAATAACTTAAGGGCCCCACTACAGGCTCAAAGGCAAACCATGTTGCTCGAAGCCTTTTACCATGTCGGTTCCTCTTAGGACCGTGGTACAGAGGGCAATACGCTTGTCTAGAGCACGCTCTGGGTGTGTTTCAGGCTGAGCCCACAACACCTAGCCATATCATTTGGTTAAAAATGGTCTCGATGTAAGCATGTGCAATTGAACTCATGATTTAATCGTCATTTTTTGCCTTCCTGGTCGCAGCAGCTTTGGGAGCTGCAGAACACACAGTTCGGTCTTTCTAGACAAGTGTATTGCCCACTGCACAAGAAAGCAAAGCTTGACTCGCCCAGGTTGTGAACCTTTGGGGTTTTTAGCCGACTTACGTGTGCACATGTGATCGCCAGACTTGGAAGCGGGCCGCAGAACGACACAGCGTACTTCCCCAACACAGCCAAGATTGCGCTGGTGAAGACATTGTAGAAAAGAATAACGGGCAGCAGGGAGACTACCAAAGCCACGAGCATGACGAAGAACATGGCGACAGCAAAGGCTGGCTGGATGCGGTCGCGTCTTCGCTTTGATGGATGCTGCTCTCCTTGCGACAAGCGTGGCCTACTTCAATGCACAGTGAAATGAAAATGGGTGGTGCGTGGTGATCCACGGCTCTCTCACCGCAACCAAAGTGCCGTTTCTCGTATTTGCGGAGCACTGGTGCGTGTAGAATATTTGCCTATCTTCTTCATTTAAGCCCTCAGCTGTGTAGGGCAGCGGCACTAATTATCCATCCTTTTATAAAAAGTAATAGATGCGCTGTTTTTATCACAGCGCCCCGCAAAAGAATTCTTTCATTTTTTTGTGCCATAACATAGGTAGTAATGCAAAATAAAACAAGGAAAGCGTAGTACCGCAAATATGCCAGGAGCTGCACTTCCGAATAAAAGCAATGAAGATTAGAATGCGGTTGAAATATTCATATTTGAACAACGCAATAAAACAACGGGACACAACGAAGAAAGGACACCACAAGTCCTTTCTTCGTTGTGTCCCGTTGTTTTATTGCGCTGTTCAAATATGAATCAATACCAACTCGCCCAGTTCGCAGCTTTAATGCGGTTGAAAGTTGTCATTAATCCTGAGGTCATCAACATCAATCTGCAGCAACGTTCTCGAGATGGCACTGAAAAGAAGTGAGGCAGTACAAACAAACTGGTGCCAATAACTGGTGGCAATAAACATCGCTTGAATGAAATCTCCTTCAACGTCATTAACCTTATGATCAATACTTTTTAATTTATACCCATAGTAAGCAACTTCAGTGGTGCCGGGTATTTATATTTGGTGAGGCCGTTCCACATTCATGATGTTTCGGCCAGGTTTCAGGGTAGCTCTGCAGGCTTGAGCAATGTGAGGTTGCCGCCGCGCTGTTTGCAGGCACGCCTTTAACCTCCCTGGTGATGAAATCTTTTATTATCAACGCCGCCGTTTGATGCTGAAGGCAAGCACAGTACTCAAAGAATACAAAAAGATAAAGCCGGCGTAGAATCCGGGAATCGAACCAGGGCTATCGGCGCTCGAGATGAAGACGCTTCCACTCCGCCACTAAAGCTTTTCTTTGGTGCCTCTCGCTACGTATATCCTGGCATAGCCGATCTAAGCCACTGCCAATTTTTTACAATCAATATGCACAACCAACTTGCCCCGTTGCTATCTTGTCAGTGCATTGCTTTGGCTGCTCTCCACTCATCTAGATAGCGTCGGCCACTACTCGCATCCATCGCCTGTGGCAGACCATGTTCCAGAAGCTGCGGGCAGTGCGCTTGGCCCATCCTTGATCGTAGTCTCACGTGTCGCAAGCAAGCGTTCTGACGGGTCCTCTGTCGTTACCGACTGGGAGACGGACGTAGGCGCAGCACTAGCTCTAGCCGCCTTCTTCATGCAGTGGGAGCACGCCGTCTGCTACAGCGCCGTTAGTTCTCGTTCCCGCCACTGGGACCACCTTGCACCGCTAGCTTGCATTGGGAGCTGCGAAACTGGTTAAATTCTTGTAATTTTGACGCAAACGACCGTGACCTAGTGCACCTAACGCGGCTTCCTAGATACGAGAAAGGCCCCAGATAATAGAGAGCGCTAAAAAATTCCTACATAGAAGCTTGCTGGAACTGACAGATGGCGCTACATTCCCTCACGTTATTTGGGTTTAGTGCTCGGCGCACGCTAATTAGTTTTTGAGGAAAGGGAAGAGCACATTGTTTCACGTCAAGGCGAACACCTGCACCGGCATGCACAGTTCACGAGCGCCTTTTCCGCTTGGCCTCCATCGAAACCCGGCCGCTGCTGCCGAGATCGAAACAGAGTGTACAGGCTGCGCTTGTATGTTTGTACTGACGAAGTCATTAGAAGCATACATGGTCCAGGGCCTGTTGATACGCTTCTCGTAGCTATTCGGCGAAGTGTGTGGAACGATTAGATGCTGCTCATTAACTACTGACTTATGAAGGCATTATGCCAAACGAACCAAACCAGGAACGTCGACAATTAGAGAGATTTATTTAAAACTGTTATGGTTGATTCTGCAAGATTGAAGTATTTATTGTGCGCGTCGCAACGCAGCGGACATGACACGTGAAATGAAGATAGGGGACCCAGTGGAGATAGGAACAACTGACGCAGGCTGCCACGATTGCCGACAACTGGTTCAGCTTACGAAAGGAATTCCAGCTTAATAACTTCCAGGAAAGCAAATCAAGACGCCCGCGTATGTGACATTGGCACCTGAGGATAGGTGAAATATAAGCAATCCCTACGGCGCTGCAAAAATCGCACTGCATTACCGCGAAAAAATTTCCTGGAGTGCGGCATAATGGCAGACACAAAGTATAGGTGACTCTCAGTGGCTTTGTGGTGCATATTGTTGCTAAGTGCGAACTGAAAACAAAGCTTCGCTCGTAGTGAAGAGCTTTCATTTGATGCGTAATTCCAGATTTTGAAAAATAGGAGGACTAGGTGACAAAAATGATAGTGCACTGCGATACTAAGCTTGTGAGAAGTTTGCAGACAAAAAAATGACTGCAAGATTTTGCGTGTTTTTAACCAAAATAAACTAAACCTATCTGGGTGCGAGAGTAGCCATGCGAAATTATATGTTGTTATAAGGTAGTCCACAGCACATCTGCTTAGTGTTCTTGTTCAGTCTATACCCACAACTAGAAACAAAAGTTGAAATGGGTCCGCTTTTACAGCACGTTGTTCAATCTCCGCGCATTATCCACCGATGTCATCGACGGGCCTTGCCAACTCGTCGCGGACTTCTTTGTCCACTCCCACGAGGCATCCCATTCAATGACACTTGCATTAGGAACAGCGGGTCCTTCCTCTGCTCTTTGTTTGGCTGTTGTTGGAGTCCAAAGCTGGTCTCGGGCAGTCGCAGCACAAGTACTAGGCTGGAAAATACCACGCTGCCAACGATTGCAAAGCCCACATCATCGCGTCCGTACTCCTTCAGCAGGCGAAGTGAAGAGGCAACTATCGCCCCTACTCAACCACAGGCGTACGCTGCGCACATGACCGCGCATCGAGCGCTCGTCGGGATCAGTTCCGCAATAAAGATGTAGTGTGCGGTTGCGGTCAGGATGGCGCACTGCTTTGCGATGGTCATGAGAACGTAGGCGATGTACCAGGGTCCTGCGTAAACAACCACACCACACAGACTGCACAGACCTCCGAGCAGCGGTAGCATGAACAAGAGAAGCTGCTTCCTGCCGGCGATGTTAACGGCGATGTAGAGGGCCATGTAGCTGGGTATGCCCAAGCAAAAGTCCGTGACCTTCACCACCTCGGAACCTTGGAGCTCCAGCACAGCCCACAACATGCGAGCAGTAAGCGAGCATGACGGCGAAGCTCATGAGGAAGACGACAACGGCTCGTTCCCGAAGGTCGCCTGCGCTCACGACGGCGGCCGGTGAGGCGGCGGTGTGACTGCCCTCACGCCCTTTAAGCTCCGAGCGCAGTCTGCGCACCGACTGCTTGGCTGCTTCGAGCTTGACACCGTTTATCTTGGCAGCTCGCTTCATGACTATCTCGGCTTCGCGGAACCGCGACATCGTGATGAGCCAGAGCGGTGACTCGTTGGTAACATAGAACGTTGATAGCAAAAGTACCGTGGGACTCAAGACGACCGTCTGCAGCCAATACCAGGACAAATCAAGGCGGACCATGAAGAAGACGAACACATCGGCGCAGACAAAGGGGACGGAGGTCAAGAGGACTAGGTAGGATGCCTGGTACTTGAACGGAGTGAGTTCGTAGATCAAGATAAATGTGATGACAAAGATGCTGCTCACGCTACCTGAGCTGACGAACCGCGAGGCCACGTAGACGAAGTATGTGTCCGCGCAGCAGCTGCCCAGAGCACTGAAGAGCAAACACATTACTGCTGCAGTGATGACCGGCTGCCGGCCCGACATGTCAGCCACGTACCCGGCCAAGGGAACGAAGACCAGTGCTCCACTCATGTAGACTGCGTCGGCCAAAGCCCGCAGCCACGACCGGTGGCAGACCATGTTCCAGAAGCTGCGGACAGTCCGCCTGGCCAGTCCTTGATCGTAGTCCCACGCATCGCATGCAAATGTCTCCGTGGGGCCGCTGCTGTTACCAAATAGGGGATTGACGTAGGCGTAGCACTGGCTGTAGCCGCCGTTTTCGTCCAGAGGTATGCCCACGTTTTTCCAGGTCTCGACCGACAGATGGGAGAACTGCGGTGGGGGCTTGCACCAGTGGTCCACGGGGCCCGAGATGAGGGCGAATGACTGGCTGTGACATATCAGTGCCACCATGGCGGCGATGCCGAAGATGAGCATCCTCTGTTGGAAGCTGCCGTGGGCGTACGGTCCGCTAGACCGCACTTCTTCGGTCGATAAGCCGGTGGTGGGCGCCCGGGGAAAACTGACGGACGCTGTTGGCGTGACCGACCTTGGACTGCCGGCGCGTGACATGGCGGTGGAGACCACGATGCTCGGCTGGTCGAAGGGATCCGCGAGGGCTGGTATAAGGGCTTAGAAAGCAATGCACCGTCTCTAGCGCAAGTATGGCGGGCGTGGAAAGGCGTGCTTCCTCTAGCCGTTGCCCTTAGTGGGAGCGTGCACTCGTGGCGCGCCGGTACGATGATGATAATCTCAGTAAAGAAGATGAAGACAGGTGTAGTGTTACGAAATGATGAATGAACTCAACTACGTGTGAGCCTTTCGTTCCTTGCCTTCAGTTATAGCGAAATTACATGTCATGATCAGTGATGCACCTGATTCATTCCTGAACAATTTTGTGATCTGCCTTTGCCGTGGAGTGTCTCACTGTGCTGAAAGACGAGGACGAAGGTGTAAGCCCACGCTAGTGCTCGAGAGTCTATACCGTCAAACGTTTTCAAAGTTCAATCATTTTGAAAATTGTGCGACTCATCTCTTACGCACCCAGTATAATATTTCTTAGTCAACTTGCAGTCTTTTTTAGTTCCACCTGGTCTCGTTTGCATGCTCCACTTATGTGTTTCGTGCAGTCTCTCCTTGATCCCTTAAACATTAATTTCACAGATGTCCGCCAAATATATAAGAACTCACCTTCTGTACAGATTGCGTTCGATGTCATTTTCCCATCGAATGCAAAGCTGCAGCCCTTTCCTTTACTTCAAGGTTTGTTGCACAACCACCTAAGGTGCTTTCCCTCTCGTATTCTTATTGATAAGCCTAACGTCATCTCGGCCTCTGAGGTGGCTGGTACTACGAGAGACCAGCCGGTATAGTGAGCCAGTGGGACTACGACCCAGAAAGCATGCAGATCCCGCAAATTCAAGAGGCGAGAGAATATAGAGAGCACGCAATCAGAAGAACTTCGGGAATGTGAATCGTGGCAGGGAAGAAGCGGAAGCAGGTGAGGCGAGACGCACGATGAAGGCTGCTCAGGAGAGCAAAAATCGTTAATCACAGGAGAAGAAAGCGAAGAAGGTTCTAAAAGATCAAGGGTATCCCCGAAGCCTCCCACGACAGTGATCAACATAGTAATAATGATCATGCAGCAGAGAAACGGGGTTGATTTGAAGAGATCCAACGGGAAAGCAGTATCGTCCGCGGTTGCGTTAGTCCCTGGCTGCGCAAGTCTGGTGGGGGCAATCACTATTAGGCTCAAACTGGAGCAGAATGTTTTTATTGTTGTGCGTACACAACAAAGCAGCAGAATGAATGGCGACTAATATGAAATTGTAGACTCGACGGCGAGGAATACGAAGTCAGCGCATACCTGACGGCGCCGGAATACTCATGCAGAGACACGTTAAGAGCTATCGACCTAAAGAGAATGATGAAGGATTATGCAAGTGCACGAGAGCAAGGGGCACATGCTGTTTTTCGAGAGGAAGTTTGGAAAACCCACTGCGGCAGCCGTTACCTTATCAGGCAGGAAGGTTCCTTTTTACATAGACTATCATGACTATCATGGTGTTTTCTTTTCGGAAGCGTTCAGCTTAGTACACGAGCTGAGTGATCCTTGGGAAAGCGGACTTGCTCGTTTTGTGATTGTTGAGAAAACCGAAATCGATGGACCCCTGCTTCATTATTTACGCTCAGAAACATGTTATTTTTATGTTATGAGTGTGGTTTCTTTTCAGCAGTCAAGTGCTCCCGTATGTGAAAAGCGGCACGTGCCGTGCAAGCCTTCGCCGATGTCAGCTGTTTTGCAGCTGGCTACCAATTTCTTGTCCGCTATTCATCGGCTCAATAATTAAGCTCAGATTATCACAAGGTGGCACAAGAGTAACCTTGAATCACGAAAGGAGCAGGAAAAAGTGTCGAATGAGACGACTTCCCTGCTGCACGTGTGCATGTGCGGCTCTCCTAAATATAAGCTTCATCCGTTGCTGCTGTTAGAAAGGCGCGCACTGCGCCTCTGTCTAGGTCTCCCTCAATCAGTTTCTACCGCAGTTCTGTACCTGGAGGCTCGTAATCCCGACCTTAGCTCCCGTTTTCACATTTTAACTGTCAGTACTATATTGCGGGCATTTGAGTCGGCTTCTGGTGTGGCTACTCCTATTTTCGTCTCCCACCCAGCCCTTTTTCTCACTCCTCATTGGCCAAGGTTCCGCCGCTCTCAAGTTGTTTTTACTCAGAACCTTTTATCCAACGTTGGTGTGGATCTCAATTTTGTATGCAGAGTTGAATAGGCAGCGTCCCCTGTGGATATTGTTTTTATTATATTTTCCCACCTAATGCGAATAATGTGCCTGCAAGGACAATAACTGGTCTCCTCTGTGATCACCTTGCCCATTTCCCCCAGCATATTGTGATTGCTACAGATGCGTCTGGGGCAGGCCAGAAGGCAGCGGATGGTATTTTTTCAGTCTCTCTCGTGGAGCTCCTCGATTAGAGTCCCGGATTACACAACCATATTTCTAGCAGAGTTTATAGCTCTTGGGCTGGCCGCTTTGAAAATTCCCACAACTGTTTCTCAGGTGATATTCCTTTCAGATTGTCTCTGTGTTGTTGGCGCTGGAGTCCACACGAAACGCTTTTTTGAGACGCTCACTGAAGTTTTTATTCCTGGATGGGTGAAAGAGGTGCACTTCGTTTGGATACCAGGTCACTGCGGTATTTTACAAAATGAAGCAGTAGACTTTTTGGCAAAATCAGCTCTAAATACACCTGTTGCCTGTAGCGTCCCTAATCTTGTTCGTTTCGGTATGAGTTGATTTCGGCGTTTTCAGTTTATAACCGCCACGTGCAAAGATCCCTTACTCTCTACTGTTAACTACCAACGTCTCATGTACCCATGGAAGGCCCGTGCATGTAAAACCCGGCAGCGTGAGCTAGCGATGACACTCATGCAGTGCAGGATTCCCCGTTTAAATCTTTACTTATGTAGATGCGGGTTCAGTCCCACAAACCTTTGTGCGGCTTGTGGTGAAGTCGAGACACTGGAGCATTTCCTACTCTCTTGCCGGAGGTTTGCACATCAGAGGAGAGCACACCTGGAAATTTCCATTACAAAGTTGGGTCTCACTTTGTCGGTCCCCCTCCTCTCGGCGCGAGCGGCAGGGGTTTTGCATTGCATCAAGTTTGCGAATACCTCCACAATTATGTAACAGCTACCTGTAGATTCCCTTGCTAATTGTTTCCGAAATTTGCGCATTTAAAAGAGCGTTTGGGTGTTTTCATATATTTAATTATTTAATTCTCTGATATTCGCTCCCGATAATTTGTTTCTTCCTTTCCTTTTAAATTACTACATAATTTCAACCATGGCTCAATCATTAGCTTGACACCAGTTTACCCTATTCTATGGGAGTCTCCTCACTGAACCCTGGCCAATCCCCCGACGTGGGGATGTGTTATGTCACCAAGGCAACAACAACAACAACAAAGTGTGCATTTGTAAGTCGAACATACATTCCCTTCGACTCGTAGGACCCTTTTGCAGGAGGCAAGCCACTTGCAAAACCCTACGCGACTAGAATGCTTTCACTGCCCGCACCGATGAATAGTCGCCGCCGTCTAAATGAGTGCTTGAAAATAATAGTACATCACTTAGCGTTTACTGTGCGTGCGCATTGTGGCCCAGGAATGCGACGATAACGACAACTGCAGCCCCGCGCTGGGGTTGTTTACATAGCTGTGCGCAAACAGTACTGCTTGTTTGCGGGGCATAAAACGCAAGGTGGGCTCTCCTTATCTTAAATAATACGTAGTACTGCCCACAGATTGTATTTTTACTCATTTACACACTATGATAACACGGCAACAATTAAGCGCCGCTGATGCTCTATCGCCTGCTTGGGAAACGCTTAGCGTACGTAGGACTGGCGCTTCCCACATAATTGTATCTGCTTCCTCTTATGCCAACAATATCTGATTTTAAAACGCTTTAGCTAAAAATACGTTCGGACATTACTTGACTTAATGAAAACAACCAGATTTGTTGTCCACAGTCGACGCCGAAGGCTGCTGCCGGCTGCTCTCAGCACATGCTGTGAAGACCGGGTCACATATCAGCACTTCCCCCTTATTGTACTCGCCCCCGGCGATGTAGGCAGTCGTCGCTTATAGGGCACTGTAGCCAAACCTTCGCTCGACAGCTATTTTCAGGCGCTAAATCTTGCGAATTCGCTCTTCGCAATCGCCGAAATCGCACACACGAATCCTGCGTACTCGCTGGGCCTCGTCACGAAGGGGGCCGGCGGTCCACCGTCAACCGAAATTCAAGAATATGACAAAAGTTCCCCGCTGATTAGTAAGAAATTGTGAAGATACGAAATGCAGCAGCTAGTTCCTCTTTTTCCGATACGCATAAGGTACACAAGCGCAGTTTTCGGGCCGTCTATTCACCGGACGTCAAGCTTTCGCTCAGCCGGACAAGACCAGGCGACGGCGTCGAGCGACGAGCGGCACCGTCCTGCGGCGTTTTCTGCCCGTGTCGCTTGTCTCACCGATAGATTCTGTGCGCAGGAACCGAATGAAAGCACAGCTGCGCTTGTGCACGCACATCGCGTATGTCGCCGTGGCTAGCATGATCAGGTGCAATATGTTTTGATGTTATTAAGTTTATAGAATGTCATACAAACTAGTCCCCCACCACACTCTGCCAGTTCCCATTAAGTTCACTCTATACGCTATTGCGATACGGAGTTGTTGGTCGTGCTGGCGTCGTCGCTGGTCTAGCGTGAGAGACCGGTGCATCAGCGACCGCATTTGTATACCGACCAGCTCAACCGACCGTTGATCGCCGCCGCTTCGGCCTACTGTGACCGGACCCTACCTATACCGAAGAATAACTGCGTAACTGTTAATAACGCTTTTGCAGCGCCAGCCACTCATATATGGGGGACGATTGCTACTTCGTTCGCCCACGAAATTACAGGAGGGAAAGGGACATCGCTGCGCACATTGCAGCAACGAGACCAGAAGGCGTTGCTCCGTGTCGACCCTAGGGACGTCACGAGAGAATTCAATATGGCGGTCGCTTCCGATAGGAGGAGTTCCCAGTTCTCAATTTCGATCAGATTTTTATAAATATACAGCGCATCCAGGGCAGCCAAATTTCGGAAACTTAGTCATAAGCTCTTGTATTAGTTACTGAAGCAGAAAACTGCAATATAAAGAGCGACCACGTCATGGCCCCTGTAAGTTAGCGCCTGTCCGGTGAGAGCGTGGTAGGCGGATTCGTCGGATCAGATGTGTTAGCCAAGCTGCGCCATAGGGGCTTTAGGCTGTGTGAGGAAGGGAACCGAAGCGCCGAGGCAGGTGTCGTTGAAGTCAGTCCTGAGACATTCCACCCGAGCAGAGACATTGTAGGCATGTCTTTTTGAACCTCGAGCTTAGATAGAAGCCCTGCGTGCCGCCATGATTACGCCTTCCAATGTTCTTGCGCTCGTCCTTCGCATCGTCTTTGGCAGCGCACAATCGACAAAACTCTTCATCACAGACTTGTTCAGTGCAAAAAATATGTCAAGAGCATGATACTGTATGCCCTCTAACTTCGCCTGCATTAAACAGGGAAAAATTAATTAAAAAGACACTTTTCCGTCGTTCCATCTTGCTGTTAAGTTGATGAAAAACAGAACAAGACAGCAATTGTAAGGCACACACGTGCAACAATTCTGGAGAAAAGGATTTTGAACGGTAAATAGTTTAAGAACGCAATTTTTATATATTGGGAAATCTTACTATAGAACTCAATATATCCGCAGACAATACTAAACCACAGAATGAAACATTTTTGAAAGAAAATTATCTTTTAAGAGAGTGTGGCGAGTGCTATAAATGAAAGCCATCATTGCTGCTGACAAAATATACCGAGATGTTGAGCAAGGTAGTGCAGCTACGGCCACTGATAGGGGGCCCTACTTGCGATATAATCGAAGTAGAGGAAAATGAAGAAAGCCAACGTTCGCACTTCAGAGAAAGATTTACCTGGAGGTCCCTCTCTCCAGGTTAGGGTTCCCTTTATCTTTGCCAGTATTGTCATCATTTGGTGCGAACGCCAAGGGATTTGCATTGGGTTCTATTTGTGGGTATCTCTACGATTACATAATTGCAACTGGTAGGTTGATGTTCTAATTCTTTTAAAGTTCTACGAGCTCTTCTTTTTTCACCAAAACGCTGTCTGTTATTTAACTGTCAATATTGTTCTGTTTTTTGTATTCATTGATTTTTCAAAATTCACGATTGGTGCTACAATTTTGTCATCTTCCATGGAAACTTCTTTTTTATTCAACTATACCTTGTCCAATCCCCCCGCGTGGGTATGTGCCATATACCTGGGGTGAAGAAGAAGAAGTTCTTCCCGCGCACCACTGCGTCGGCGCTTTGAGAAGCTGCACCATCCGTAAGTTGAGGCACTCATACTTGAAGAATATCTGCTCTTTCGTTCGTTATCTTGGTACTGAAGTTCTGGTTTTTTGTGCTTTAAAGAGATCTGCTTTTTTTTCTGAACAACAGCCGCTCGCATCGGCCGCCAGGCCAGTAGAAGGAGCGCACTGAGTACCAAAGTCATCCGCTCCTGCAAAGGCACCAATGGCACCGGTTGTTGCGCACGGTCTCCTCTACGTCGCACTCATGAGTTCAGTGGCCTACCTGGTGCCAGTCAGGATCCTGGTCGGCATGGTTCTCACTGACACCTTGTTGACAGCAGGGGCTTCCATGTTCGACGCGGCCTTCTGCGCCTCGCTTCCGAGCTTGGCGACCGTTTGTGAGACCGTAAGTAATCCTCAAACCACTCTCGTCCGTAAGTGTCGCTCTGGTAGGCTGGGAAGCTCTGGTCTGTTAGAAAAAAAAAGAATGTCACTCAGAGCAATGTTCGCCATTATAGTGATTTCATTAGAATAATGTTGCGGAACTTACTCTCAGCGAGAAGTGGTAAATACAATCATTTTTACCTTGGACATTGTAAGAATAGTTACTTCCTGGAGACACTGTTACTGCCTTCTATAATAACAATTATTTCTGTTTCTTGCTTGTTCTACGTAAACATTTAGTATTTTTACCTTCGTATGTCTGCGCTCTCTATTAGTTCTTTTATTTATTTTCATATTAAAACTTTCTCGCTTATCATGTTCACCGCCCATTCTTCCCGGACTGCAATCCTACATTGCACAACTAGTATGTATATAAAAAACAAGAAAATAAAGCCCCTCCGCTTAGGGCAAATAAACGTCTTCATGCATATTACAAAGAATGACGAATTTTGAAAAAGTGAATTGAAGCAATGATTACTTTCAACGAGACCGCGCCATTAAAGAGAAGGAGGCGGGAGCATACGGCGCCAGCAGTAAGTAGTGAACTCTTGATAAGGCTCTTGGAAACAAGCGCTATTCATCGCAGGTTCTTTTTATGCTTTTGAGATGAGAAAAGCAAAAACCAAGCCTTCTACTCTGCATATATTAAAAACCAGCGGACCGGAATCGTTTTGTCCAGCCGAACAATGGGTGTCGCCACCTGACATCTGGCCAGTGCCGATACTCGAATGACATGCTGCTAAGCTGCTCGTTGCACAACGGGACCCTCGACGAAGCCTCGGCTGTCCGGGCCTACTGCCTGACACCTTCCTTCGAGACAGCAAAGAACAGGGTAAGGAGTACAGCTGGCTGCTACAATTTGTTGGCTTCAGTGCAGCTTTTGGCAACACCCTCAATGGCCAGGGAGCTTGCAGGATGTGCCTTAAAGCTAGAAGCCTTAACCAGCTTAAATAGCTTTAACCAGCTTAAAGGTGCACCGTAAGGCACAGTTGTTATCCGTAAAATATTGATGTCATGCTCATGAATCTTAGAACTCCAGCTTTTTAGGGCAAACGTTTTGAAAATTGAAAAATTCTAAGACACTGATATGAGCATATTGGATGCAGCAAAATCTCGCTTTTATAGTGTTTCCATCGATCGTATTGAACAGTTAAGACTTCCACACACAACCAATGCGGCACGCTGTCGACGATAGCAAAGACGTGAACAGAAAAAAAATACAAAACTGCTGTCGGGTGATCAGCGGATATATTCATTGCTATAGATAAATCTTACCTTATATGAAAAAACTGCATTAATAAACGGTTCCCCGCTCAAAAATGTTTTGGTCCAGAAGTGCTGGGCATGACAAGGTGCCCAGGGGAGGAAGGGAATCGCCATTATACGATGGCTTTATGACTCGCGGGCCCCCAAAATACAGTGCCATGATTAAAATACACGATCAAGAATAGCTACAGGCTTAAGATATCAAATAAATCAATTCAGCGTAGTAGCATGTGAGAATAGTAAAGGAAAAATTTTACAGGAGATTTGAAGCACGCACACGGCCACATATAGATATTAACAAGAAGAAAATTCCAAGAATGCGCATCAGATTTTGAGCGATTGTTTAAACTCAATAAAGGGTTAATTTCGCAATGTTAATGCCCAACCTTTGGTGTTGATTAGAAGACATGGATTTGTCGAGCGCAGTTGCCGTATACCATTTTGCGATTTTCCAGTGTTCAGTGCTGGTGGGATTGGACTGATCAATTCACAGCGAGCCCGCTGCGCCCAAAAGAAGAACGATATTGTGTTTGGTACTAAAACGGCGCTAGCGAGACATGTGTCGGCATAAATATTTTGACCTGTGTACATTAAAAGGTTCAAACGAGGGGAGCAGATTCTGCGTCTTTTACATTTGCCATTACGTGTAAGGGTTATTTTACTCGCTTTAAAAGCCTATAAAATATGTCGCAAAGGGGCTGCCCCGCACTGATTAACAGTAATGTAGAGAGGACAGAAATTCGCTCACCATTGCGCCTTAGTTATTATAAGATGCGTTGAGAATTTCTAAAAAGTTACAGCGCGTTTTGAGCACTGATATGCCCCTGAGCTGCCTATTGTACTCGTACTAGAGACTAAGTTTGCACTGAATTATTCCATCGTTTTTAGAGATTTTTCCCTTTCATCGGTTACGACCAAAATGAGGACAAGAAGAAATGATTTAATCACGATTTAAGGGAGATATCTCGCAGTCATTATTCATTCCTCGGGGCAGAGGAGTGAAAGCAACGTGTTTATTGTGCTCACACTCCGCAGGCGCAGCACGCCCGTATGACACCCTAGCTCAGACCCACGTTGACCTCATGATCACAGATGGACTGCGTCGAGAGCTCTGCGGCGCACCTGCTCCACGAGGTTGAAGTGGTTCTATCCAACAGCTTTATTGGGGAGGAGCTCAATAGTATAGATTTTATTTGCCACGTAATGAGATGCTGGGGGCGGCACTGTCTTCCTGCAAGTTCTTCATACAACTAACGCTGCAGCATAAAGCACTGCGCCCTTATTTCACATCGGAGCTCAATGCTGAAGTTGTGGCAACTTGTAGGCAGTCGATCTTTGGCTTTCGCGGGCATAGATCGCGAATAAAAGGTGCAGCATAAGCGGCACAGTCGCGAGCCATCCTCTGTAATATCTGTGCTCGCGCCGAGGTTCTCCTATTGTGTATAACTAGCTGATGTCAGGATTCGACTGACAAAAAATCAATCTCTGCTAGCTAATGAGTGTGGACACGATTACACTTGTCTAGAGCGCTCGAGAGATGCTATGTTGCGAGAATAAAGTGAAATTATAAACGAGGTTCTGGCTTTTACTGGTAAAACTTGCGCTTCCGCCCCAGCGGAATTGACACAGGCACATGCACCTTCCTCCTAGTAGAGCAGCTGCGATAAGAGTTCATTTCATTTGCTCCACAGCACACCACTCGAGCTCTCTAGACAAGTGTGATCGAGGCTGTAGATTGCAAGTCAAATGCTCTAAATATGGCTCAAGAATTAGTCATCCGGTAGTACCTGCGCTGCCCAACCACCTGTCTGTGCGAAGACTAATGGATACTTCCTTAGGAACCACTTATGCAGAAACAGCATACATCTTTCGCACGAGGCAACTGTCAGTTGAGTGGACCATTGGGAGCAGTTATTCCTACTTGCACGATTTTTGTTTAAGGCCTGAAGAGAAGGCAAGCGTAGCACGGGGCGGCAGAAGGTTAGGTGGGCGGAAGAGATTAAGAAGTTTGCCGGGTTCAAAGGTGGGAGCAGCTGGCAAAGCAGAGGGTTAATTGGAGAGACATGGAAGAGGCCTTTGCCCTGCAGTGGGTGTAGTCAGCCTGGTGGTGATGATGATGATGTTTGCAGGTGCGCGTCCGCGAATGCTGCCAGCTGTCGTGCAAGTTCGCTGCCGACGCGATCCTTGCGGTTGTGTGGCTCATCCTGCTGGTCCTCATGTTGGCCGAAGTCTTGGCCCCGGCAACTCAGCTGCCGGAGGTGATGCAAGAGGCTCTGCAGTTGGGGCCGCCACCGCGGCCTCCCTTCGATCGGCGCAGAGGATGACTGGGCGACTTCTATGTAGACAGGTGACTTCTAAGTAGCAAAGGTTGTTTTTCGCCTAGGTTGTCTATATGCGAGCTTTGTGGCTTGTAGAACGAAGCTGGACAGAAGGAACATGATAAAAAGGCAGGTAACAAGGCTCTGGGCGAACAGGCAGCTGCCGCCGCGGTGGCTCAGTGGTTATGGGGCTCGGCTGCTGACCCCAAAGACGCGGGTTCGATTCTCGCCGTGGCAGTCGAATTTGGATGGAGGCAAAATTCTAGGGGCCCGTGTACTGTGCGATGTCAGCGCACGTTAAAGAACTCCAAGAGGTTTAAATTTCCGTAGACCTTTACTATGGCGTCCTTGATTACTTTGGGACGTTAAGCCCCATAAACCAAACCAACGGACAGCTGGACAGTACCCTAATCTTTGTACCCACGGAGCATACGGCACCCAAAACAGAATACGAAACAGTCACCGCTCTAGTTAAGTGGTTACCTGACGCTCCACGTAATGGATTTGGATCTAACTACGGCACGCTGTCGTCTTATGCTTTCTGTACTAGTATCTTCAGTGTTAATCACTACACAAAACTCCACTTTTGTGACCAAAGGGAACCTTAATACGAAAGAAACATTCTGGTATGCTTTTCTTGGTTTCGATGAGTATTGGCTGCTGTCATACTCTCAGCTTGCCATGGCGAGCAGAAACCGCACTTTTATTTTGGCCTCTTCTGCGCTCTGATTAGTGGAGGCAGCCACGCTTCAGTAATAAACTGGATACTTTAGTCTCTCCAGCCATTGTTTATTCCTTCTATATATATTCAGAGGAGTGAAATGTCGTATTCACTCCTGCTTTGCTTGGTCATCAGAGCAGCAGCCTGGGCGCTAAAAGGAGTTGGAGTGTGCCATTATGCTTCCCACTTAAGTGACATAATACTGCGGTCGCTTGTTGACCTGCCTAACTCAAAAGTGCCCCAGTTTCTGATTTTGCGGTTGATATGTTACAATTTTTTTTTACTCAAGCGGACGCACTCAATAAATGCCGATAGGAACAAAGGAGTATCGTTGCGTGACGAAATTTGAAAGTGAAATGTAAATGTCCGCGAGTTGTTGCATTTCCTGTGAGACTTTTAATGTGAGAGCATTGGGAGGGTCATGGAGGCGAAAACCGTTCAGCGTTGTGGGCATTTGTGGGAAGCCTCCACCTGCAAGGTGGCGTTAAGAGTGGATTTGCCTCTCTTCACCTGAAACCTGTCACCTGTTTTCCTATCTATCATACTGACCGTCGCCCCTCTCCACATTTAGGATGGAGACTCCAAACAAGTCAGCAAAAATTAAGATGAGTCAGACAAGAGCAACTCTACGTGCAAAATATACATCCTCCTGAAAAGCTGTCTGTGCGAAAATGAGGCTTGCGGCAGGTCTACCTTCTCAGAAGCCAGTGGTGCATCGCTTACCTGCTCATTAGTGTGAAGTATCGCCGTGATCTATCATCAGTGTAAGATATTTGGCGTTATTGCGTAGTGGGAATTGTAATAGGGTCTGAATTGGAATGAAATAGGAACTGGAATATATTGGCGACTGAAAGGAGAAAGCTAACGCACTTCCGCCGCGTTGGTCTCATTAATGGCCCCCTAAAGTTTTTTTTTGCCACATCACGAACTTGAAGACTTGAAGGATTTTTTTCAAGTGCCTAGCTTTTCTAGAGTCTCAGTGGCATTGTCGTATGTGCGCCTCGAAGCAGTCAGTGTATCAAAAGAAGAAAAATTGCTCACACGACCCATTCTTCAACGTTAAATAAATACTCTATAATTGACTCTATAATTGCCGATATCATATTTTGTGCATCAGGGAGCCTTGATTCCGATTGTGCTCTGCAGTGTCGGTTCTGCCACATTTGCGGCCTTGAGCTTGCGAAGTTGGTGGGTCTGTTTTTTTTACTCTTCCTTGCACTTATTAGAAAACGTTCTGGCAGCAATTCTACAGTCAAAAATTTTATTTATTTTTTGCAATGCAGGTTTGGTCTTCGTTGCGACATGGTACGCCTGCACTCCTGGTTGTCTCCGTCCCCCAAAAATTGACCCATTTGTCGGCTGCGGGCTCCCTAACAGCAGCCGCCGAGGAACTGATCAACATTTTTTAAATAATAGCAATACTGGCGCCGTTCTTTCAATGTCGTGAGCAAATATTGTGAACAACGAATTTATAGGATTAAACAAGCGGTTATGCATGAAGGGGGTTTTTGTGTCAAGCTAGAGAGAAGCAAGAATGATTCATTGTCACGTCCAGGTTTCTAAACGCATACGGCCCTAATATTAATATTTTCATAATATTTATTTGTAAATAATGTATACTGCCGCTACCCCTATCATTTCTTATAATCGGTGCCCCTTTTCTTTCCCTCTCCCTGTCCTTTTATTTCCCCTAGTCGCCCCTCAGGTGCTTCAGATTCCGATGGCAGATGCCGCGGCTAGCAACTACTTTTCCTTCCATCGTTATTTTATTAATAACTAGCCACTAACAACGTATGGCCCTCACCCCCTAGAGTCCAAATCAGTTGGACTGAATTTCAGTGTGTACAGCAAAATAATGAATTTAAGTGTATGCAGTAAAATAATAAACTTATCAATCCAAGAAAACGTTCATACGCGAACAAAAACAGTTAGTTGCATCTATATTGCTATCGTATTTGCTTCAGCTGTTTTATGAAAGTACAAGATATGGAAAGTTTCGAGTAATATCGAAGTGGAACCTCGGCCGTAACGATTTCCGCTATTTTGAGCATCTCGTTTGGTGGCAACGGTGTTATTTAGCCAAGCTCGCAGTTTATTGTCCGGTCTACTGGAACTTGGGCCAGCGTAGCCGAAGACTTGCACGGCTCACATGCGTGTGTGATGCATTCCGGCAGGTGTGTAATAAAACTGGATCAACCAGCCCGTCGGTCGTTCCTGCATCGTCACTGCCTTCACTGGTACGACCTAAAGTTTTTCAAATTGCCAAGAGGTAAAACTGGATACCCACCATGGTGGCTCAGTGGTTAGAGCGTTCAGTTGCTGAGCCGTGGTATCCGCGTTTCGAGCCCGTTGCTGTGCGATGTCAGTACCCGTTAAAGATTCCCAGCTGGTAGAAATTATTTCCTTCACCCCGCCGCGGTGGCTCAGAGGTTGGGGCACTCGGCTACTGATCCCGTGTTCCCGGGTTAGAACCCTACCGCGGCGGTTACGTTTTCATGGAGGCAAAACGCTAAGGCGCCCGTGTGCTCTGCGATGTCAGTGCGCGTGAAATATCCGCAAGTGGTCGAAATTATTCCGGAGCCCGCCACTACAGTACCTCTTTCTTCTTTTCCTCGTTCACTCTCTACGTTATCCCTTCCCTTAAGGCGCGGTTCTCGTGTCCTCCGATATGTGAGAGATAGTGCACCATTTCCTCTCTCCAGAAACCAATTATTAATATTATTATTTCCTTCACTCTCACCTTCCTCCCTTCCCTTACGGCGCAGTTCGTTTGTCCACCGAGATATGTAAGACAGTTACTGCTCCATTTCCTTTCCCTCAAAACAAATTTTCATTTTTATTTTTTGTGCTACAAGAGGTCACCACCTGATGACCACATAGCGATGTTGTTCTGGTGCCGTGACCGGTGGTCTTGACACCATGAGTACATAGTCTGGCTGAGACCCTTGCGGCGCGGCATGGTTCGGAACTTGGAGGGGGTGGGTGTCAGAGACTTTTGACCCTGATAGTACTTCGCTTTAGATGATAACGTCATAATCAATACCCTCTCTTTCCAGACGCCGGTCCTCATGTTTCCAAACTGTCACGTTTCCTTGCCGTGATTTTGTTTATTACTGACGTTGTGACAAATCCCCCAGTTAAATTAGTGATGTGGGTTGCTCACGCACATTTGTGAGGCATTACACTGGTAAAAAAAGTTCGCATTTACTGGTGCTTTGGAACAACTTGGCAACTAGCGTGTCCTTCCTCCGCGCACACCGCTGATCACACACTATTTTCACAGAGCACATACACTTAGACCTCTTAAGGGTGAAAAGAGAATGTCGTAAGCGTGCACTTCCCAATGCTTCAGAAAAGGTATTCAAATTGTCCACGTACATCAGAGAATTAACTGGTAACGGGTAAAGGCGGCGCTTTCAGTCATTCGAGGGACTCGTTCAGAAAGCATATCATCGCCGAATTTCTCTCGCGGTGGCTCAGTGGCCAAGCTTGGCTAAGCAGTGGCTAAGCAGTGGCTAAGTTCCCCAGGTGTTTGAAATTATTCCGGGGTCCACCACTACGGCACCTATTTCTTCTTTTCTTCTTTCACTCTCTACTTTATTCCTTCCCTTACGGCGCGGTTCGGGTGTCCGCAGAGATGTGAGACAGATACTGCGCCAGTTTCTTCACCAAAAACAATTTTAATTTCACCCCATTTCTTTTGTTACTGTTGTTATTGGTCTTCATACTAAAGTGGTCTCCGTTTGTATCAGGAACTTGTCCCATAAACGGCGGTGAAACAGTGATCGGTCTGTTGCCCTAGTGGTCACCGTGTCCTCTCCGAGCGAAGAAGAAAGAAGTCTCTATCCCAGCCGACCGGCCGTCCAAGGCTGCTTAAACATTTCGGTCCTGCCCTTGTAGGCTTTTAGACATGTTGTTCACCGTAGTCGTGGTTTTAGTGGTTTGCCTGCTGCCCGTGGTCGTCATTTACAAGTTGCTCGGCTTCGCGACATTGACGGTGGTGGCCATGTACGACAGGGTTTTCTGCGGCCCACTTCCAAGTCTGGCGACCATCTGCGCGCACGTAAGTCTTCCGGAAGGCATTGCTGTCAATCCTCCACCATTGAGGGAGGGGTCGCGGCCAGCGCGGCCGAAACTGTGCTTTCTTCATTCATTGGTCACAAGCGGCACAGTGTTGGCCTATGGTCTATGTGCAACATGATCTGCTTTCTCAGCCCTATTTCCTCGTCAGAATCCTTGTACATTATAATGCCGATTTTGCAGGAAACTGCCATTGGAAGTCGAAGATTTCCCTGGGCTTCTGTGTAACGTTTTCGAAAAGTGTGAATCGACAGGGGTGATATCAGTAGCGCCTGAAATTAGTGGATTTGTCTAAACCAGATTTCTGCCCTCAGCTGCCAAACAGCTCTCATGTAGCGCGTGCTTTTTCACAAGATGTCTCGTCAGTTTGATCGAAACACTCATATTGTTGTGCATGTATTTAAATAAATATAAACATAAGATGATGTTGCATTGTAGAGAGGCCCTTAGAGTGCATTGTGAAAACTCATCAGGGAAGAAGTGTGGGACCAGCGACTTCCAGATTTTGTGCGTTTATTCACAATGCCGCCAAGACTTAAGATATGTATTTGGATTAACGCTGAGAAGCCAAACTTTTGCTCGGGTTTGACGAGTGTACTGGAGACTTACGGCATCCCTCATGTCGAAACGCTCTAGGAAGCGGATGGGGAGGCTCGTCTTGAGAACCCCACACGGAATTAGACATTGAGAGGTACCATAAGCTTCTCAAAGCCAGGCTCAAAAGTAAACCATTTATGCTCTGAAAATGTTTTGCATCAAGGTGGACGTGGCGTGCGAATGCAATGATAGTTTTCTAAGTAATGGGTTTAGTTTATACACGGTTTAAAGTACTGCGTATGCTTGGTCTATAAGATGTGCTGCAGTGTCAATTTCGCGGGTTAATTTCGATCGGTAAGATTCCGTTGAACGTGCAAAAAGTTTACAAAGGACCGCTTCCTCTCCCGCCATTGGCACAAAGGATAGCCGAGTTGGTACATAAGGGAACCCAAATTTTATTAGGCGTTGGGTTTAAAAGCATCAGTACAGTAGCTACCCTAGTGTCCACTCAAACTCTAACAAAGCAACCCTGGAATAGAGGCTGACCAATGTGAAGCAAACCAGTAAGCGAACAAAGCTCGAGAATGAGTGCCTGCTTTTCTTTTTCGCCTCGTTTATTTAGAGGTACAAGTGTTGGCATCTGAGTGTCCCGACGCTTGCGCGTGCTATTGTGTTCCCTTGCGAGGCTTCAACTATGAGAATTTTACGCACAGCAGTTTTAAAAAGGGTCATAATTCTTTCCATTTTCATGGGACAGCTAGTTGCTTAAGCCATCTGAGTTTTAGAGTTTGTATTCTCAATTACTCTTTAGCGATGAAGTAGTTGTTTGTCGTGGCGTGATTTGTCTCAGTGGGCTGACTGTGTGGTGCAACTAAAAGACGACTCCTTCTAACGTTGGAGGGACTAGTGCCTTTAGTTTCCCCACTGGGAATATTACAAAAAATTTGTAGAGCACTGCAGTCTGCTGCAGTGCTCCATACCTAGTGCGTCAAACCTAGTGCGTCATCATCGACATTTTTTCAGCCAATGACAAGTTGCAGCAACCTGACATCTGGCCAGTGCCGGCACTCCAACAGCACGCTCCCCACCTGTTCGCTGCAACAAAGAAGCCTGGAAGACTCCCTGGCGGTTGAGGCTTACTGCCTAACACCTTTTATCCAGGCGGCAAGAATTGAGGTAAGAAAAACGAACACCAAGTTTTTTATTTCCAAATATCATAAGAAGCCCTCCACTATGGCACCTACGGCACTCCCTCCTTTATTCCTTCCCTTACGGCGCGGTTCAGGTGTCCAAAGATATATGAGACAGATACTGCGCCATTTCCTTTCCCCAAAAACCTATTATTATTATTATTATTATTATTATTATTATTATTATTATTATTATTATTATTCATAAGAAAAGTCTGTACTTGAAGTTTCTTCAAACTGGATGATGTGGCAGTTCACACATTCCACATCCTTTTTGCTGTCGGCACTGTTCTTTGCGGCCAATTCTTCAACCAAAAATGCGATAATATTATCGGCACAAATGTCCAATAAGCTGTAGTTAATGTATCAGACATACTATCAGTACAACCAGAAGCAAGATGCGAGCAGTGAACAAAAATAAAATTGTTGTGCAGCACTATCAGAAGAAACACAGGAAAAATATTATCAGTGCGTAGTGTTTTTATGTAGGAGAGAGAGAGAGCTGAGACAGCGTCAGGCTTGTCCACTTATTGTACTCCTTCTTCTACTCTCTCCAGAAAGTGCCATTTTAAGTACTCGGAAATTGAGGTAGAAAAGTGTTCTCAGACTCCATAATTCGTAGCTTGTGCTGAAAATGTTTAGAAAATATTTTTACATCTCCAAATCATGCTTATTAGAGCTCATCTAAAGTTTTATTGAAATATGTATGCATGATGTATTCTTGTATTATTTCTGATAATATTGAAAACTACGCTTGATCACGCTTCAGAAAACTACGCAAGGTTAATATTGTGCTGTGTCTGCTATTCTCCATCTTTTCTATCTTTTCTGTTAACTATTCTCAGTAATTACGTCGGCACTGCCTTGTAGAGATTTTCCTGGTCACGTCAAGCTGTGATTTACAACTTTCAGCTCAGATATCGTTAGAAACATCTGTTAAAATAAACTTAATTAAATTGAATTGAATACGTCTCTTATGCGTGAGGGCAGCGAAGTTCCTGGGGCATGAACTTTCAGATTAAGCCTAAACTGGAGGCAATGGCCTTCAGCCGCATTATTAGAGTTTCGTTGGCTTCTCTTGCTACCTACGGTTGTAAAATTTATGGTCCAAGTGAATACTTTCTTCCAACCGTGTTCAGGAGGCGGCCCTGGGCCCATGGGCCATCGAAGCTGCCGGAGGCGTGTGCTTATCGGTCGCAGTGGCGGTGCTCCAGATGAAGTTCCCACAGCTTGAGGCCCTCAGTGTCGCCCTGCACCTCGCCGCCTTCGTGCTTTTGGTGGACCCACGCTCGTCCCGGGATGTGATACTGATCGACGTGGCCACCATGCACGTCATCGACCTATTTCCGTCCGGCAGCTCTGCGAAATTCCTCCTTCCGGCCACACTGTACATGCATGTAAGAGCAAAGCTGAGTTCTTGTTTCGGATAGACATAAGCTTGCAGATTCTTTTTCTCTTGACGGTGCGCTCAGCTTCACGCTGAGTTGCGTGCTGACTTTCATGAGGAGAAAGCCAAACAACTAAACAGTTTGTGTAACCGTCATCGGTAGCTTCACAGCGACATAGCTAATGGTACCGTATACTTTGGTGGTACCAGGACTGGACACACATGCTTGAAGACGTGCATATTTGGCTGCGACGGAGTGGCAGTACTCCTTTCTCTGTCTTTTACGGATGCTTTAAAAAAGCACTGCAGTTGCGCAGCCAAAGTTTCGTTAACGATCAGTGCCGTTGACACATTGATTATGAATGCGTATTAAGTATTTGGAGCGAAATCCAATCGTCCTATTTTCACCGTTAGAGCGATGAAAAAGTATGCCGTCGATATCCCGTGGTGAAGCGTGGCATGAAAGCAGCAGTTTGCTCTGTGGATCGAAATAAGTCAGGATGGGCGCTGCGCAGAAATAGCTTTTGACACGTTGGAATGCTGCCTCCTCTTCTAACCCCATATCACGTACCTTGTACAAGGGGGCTAGTAGCATGGACATGTTCGGCAGAAACGACTAGGAGGTAATTAAACCGAGGAACGCACGCAGTTGTGTTATGTTTTCAGGCGAAGGTGCCAGCCCAACTGCATCAATACTCTTTTCCAGCGGGTGCTGTCCGCCTGCTTCGATGCGGTGACTGAGACACTTTATCGCTATCTCTCAGAAGGAACATTTATTGCCGTGCAGCTTGATGCCACTTTAACTGAAACGATGCAGCCCTACCTGCGAATTTCAGTAATCGCTTTTCTTGTCCGCTATCAGCACATCATCCAGATATGGTTGAGCCCCGACCAACCTTTGCAACACGAATTCAATCGTTATTTGAAGAATGGGTGGCGCTGACGCGATGCCGAACGGTAACCGTTTGTAACAAAAAATATCTTGCCTTTTGTTTAGACTGTCAGAATTCTACGGTAATTCCAACGCGATATCGTAAGTGTCACGGAGATCAAAAATGCTGATTTGCTGTATTCAGATTAAGTTCGCAAACAAATCAGTAACGAGGAGGGGACGCTGTTCGATCTCACACACCGGGTTAAGTATAAGTTTAAAAGCTCCACAAACATTCTCAGAGCCATCCTTCTTTAGGTCCGGAAGAACGGTCGTAACCAATTCAGCGTATAGGGTACTGGGGATGTTACACCAGGTGCTTTCAGCCTGATCAATCTCCTTTGACACTTTTTCATGAAAAGCAAACGGGACGACTTTCCTTGCCTTGCAAAATTCTTGAATGGTTTCACTTCTATGATATATTCATGCTGGCGGGCCTTTAATAAGTCCGGTATCTTTTTAGCTACACCCTAATCTCATGACACATTTTAGCCAATGGTGCGTCCCTTTAACGCTTACAAACCGAAAAATTGGTCTGGTCTGAAGGGGGTAATGACGCCACCACAGCCTGTAATAAATTTGGTCTTTAAAGCTTTTTCTAATGACTATGACAACCCTTGCTTGCAGGCACGCGCACGCGAGTGCTGCCTCCTGTCGGGCAAGCTGACGGCTTACGCAGCGCGCCTGAGCCTTGGGCTGTCCGTGTTGCTGTCGCTGTTTGCCACCGTATGGAGCCGCTTCTACTCTGCGTCGCAGCACCACCCGAATGTGTTGCAAGAGGCGCAGCATGTTGCACCGCCCCAGCAGCATGCACTCGACCGGCGTAGAGGATGACCACAAGGCATAAGTGAGTTTCTATTAACAGAGCTTATTTTGAGTGTCAGCTGCTTGCTACCTGTTCGGTTGTAAACTTGAGTGAACGAGAGTGATCAAGTAAGGAAACGAAATATTTAGATCCCCATGTCATGTGACACGAGTATGGCGTCAGCTAAATCTGTGAGTAAGACCAAAGGAAAGACTGTCCGCAGATACTTCCCTTAGGGCTTCAGCTGCGAGTTAATATAACTGCTACACCACAGTGAAACGGGTTAACGGCTAATCGCTCATGTGACCACTGACGGTTGACCTTGTGGCTTTAGCCATGTGATCACGTCATTTCATGCGGATGTTGACCGCGGTGCACAGCATTTTCGTCGATGAATGCAGGTCGAAATGCGCGGCTGAAAAGTGCCACGCTGATACACCACACTGACGGATAATTTGCTCCCGTGTCGAGAAAGCAAGCACAGGATGTGTGAAAGCCGTGCCCACCACTGTGTTGTGCGTGGGTAGATAGTTAGAGGAGTGCCCAGAACCAGGGAGAATTCTTGCTACGGGCCAATGTGTCTTTGCCAGCGCCCAAACACTGCCTTAAACTTCAAGTCAAATGGCACCCGTATTCCGAGTTGAAAGTGTATTCGGGTCGCTGAGATTTTCTTTGACAACTCTTGGAACAAGACAGCGTGCTTGACGATGATAAATTTTAATGGTACAACGAAACCTTCCGCCAAGGAGCACCATAACTCAAGGAATTTTTTTATTTTCACAAGGAGATGCGAAAGCCCCAATTTCTTATCATTTCACTAACAGTGTTAAGACACTAGTAATGACAGTGTTACCACAATATGTTATGACACTAACTAACGCTAAGAAACGCGTGATTTTGACAGCTTTCGTAGTCGTGTCTTAAAAGACTCCTGTGTACTTACCAGCGGCAACTGTGCCATATATAGTAAAGCTCAGGCGTTCCTAGAAAGTTTAAGGCCACTCAAATTGCATATGATTGAACAGGAATAATTTTATAGCGTGGCCTACGCTTCGAGTTTCTGAATGGTAAGAAGGCCTTGTCATTCTATACAGCGCCTAGGTGTCTATACCTGGGCTACTTATCCTGCCAAGAAACCCTGTGGCGATTAATTTTTGACAGGCTCTGCAAGAAAACGTGAGGCATGATTGTATTCAGGTTCGAGCTACCGCATATTAACGTCGCAGTTGAGTGCTGCCCTGAATTTTGTTTGTTTGGAGTCCGACTGCAGAGTGTAAGGTGGTGCTTACAGATCGCCGATATGGCTTAGTAGTTTTCAGTTCCGGTCCCTATGCGGGAGGTGCGATGTTCTGTGCCCAGTTCTGACAGGCACCTCCCGATTTTCATTCGGTACAAGCATTCCCCTGACCTGGGGCTCGGCTGCTCTGGGCTGAAAAGCTTTGGAAAAGTGGTTTTTGACCTTGCCTTCTGTAGGCCAAACCTATTATTTCGTGGTGATATTTTTACTTATCTTCTCTTGGCGCCATTGAAGTTATCAATCATCATCCCTACGGGGTTCCCTCTTGACGCAGGCTCGCACCCGGTGCCACCTGGTGCCCCGACGGTTGCCGCCTGGCTCCACTGCAACGAAATTATGGCCATGGTCTTCTATGGGAACGCAACGTTGTCAGCGAGGAGACTTTAGGGGGAATAAACTTTTTACAATTGTACATTCATTCGGTGGCACTACTGCGACCGAGGATTGTAAATTGTGATGATTATTACGATTCAGAGAGGTAGCCCTCACGTCATTCTGAAACTACTGGCCCTTTTTATAACCGCTTAATGCCGGCGTATTCCGTGCAGCACCAACTCTAAACGGTGCCATCCTATAGCTGCTGCACTTCGTTCCAAACAAATCGCAACCTGTGGTGTTTGTTTCATTACACTCTTTACACCAGAGCAAAAGTTCTGTTAGCGTTAATAGGTAAGTTGCAAGTTCTGGGGTTTATTGTCCTGAGACGACATCTATGAGGGATGACATAGTGGATTGCTCCGGATTACTTTAGAACACCTGGGGTTAAACTGTGCGGTGACATGGCGCAGCTTACGGGCCACCTTTGCGTTTCGCGTCCGTGGAAAAGCAGACACCACGGCCGCGATTGAACCCGGCTCCTCTGGCTGAGTAAACGGGGGCTGTAAAAAATGAGTCCCAGGGGCTGGTGTTCTAAGAGGATCAAGAAATTTCCTGACACTAAATGATCTGTGCTCCGGTTCTCTTTTTCACAAGCATGTAAAAGTGTAGAATGACGCAAACTCTAAACCAAATTGCTAAAAATTTGTAGAAAAGCCATATATAATGCGAGGACTGCATGCACTAAACAGAAAAGCCGCCGCGTGCATTCCCGACCAGGGCCGTGCCGCGACTCCAACAACTCCAGAGTGGTCTCTAATGTCAATCAGCTCACACTGATTAGTGTGCTTAGCCGCTAAGCATAGCTCTACGACTTTTTTCTTTGTAGCGATAGCTACGTTACGGTAGCAATTCGAGCCTTCGGCGTGGCGGGGCCGCGGTGGTGGCGGCGCCGCCCCCCTGTGGCTGCATCCCAAGCTGTCATGTGGTTTGCCACGTGATGCGGAGCAGCAATACGGTAGCAGTTAGAGCTTTCGGCATGGCGGCGCCTACACGCTGTCACGTGATTTGCCACGTGAACAAGTTTCATTCGGCCAGCTGTAGCTATCGCGTCACTCCAGGTTTAACCTGAGCTAAACCACCGCCAATGTGTTGTCATTTGGAACCATACGAAAATAGGGTAAAATGCTGCTGCTCCGCGAGAAGGGGAACGCAACGAAATGGCTGTCGGTTCTCGCTTCCATAAAGTGCTGTCGGCGCGGCTTGGAATTCATATTGCAACCCTGGGGGCAGCAGCCGAACGCAGAAAACACGGAGCCACGCCCGCGGGTCGAAGGTGGGATCTGTTCCGCTTACGTTTGAATAACCCACCACATCAATCTAGCGTCGCAGCGTTTAATGCAAAATTTTCTGCCGTGTAAATCGCTTACACATAATAGGCGTCTCGTGCTTAGAAAGATTTCTTTGGTGCAGGAAATCACACTGATATTGAAATAATAGATTATTTTAATAAGTTTTAAAGCGTGCTCGTGGCCTTCTGTTAAACCGCCCACAGGCGGCATGGGGTCGATCGAGATCGTTGGCGCATAGTGCTATAGTGATGATGAACCTGCGTCAGAAAAAAAAAGCCATGTTCCACTGGAACTGCCCATAGCGCAGTATGCGACAGCTGCACGTGACATCGTACACTGACCAACCCAACTAGCCTACCGAGTTGTGGCCCAGCGGTAGCCCGATTGGCTAACGAGGAGTACTGCCCAAGTTAAGAGAGAGTTCGCGCGGTTCAAATTTGCAAACATCTGAACATTACCGCTAAGAGATTAGCACTTTCTTTCGAAGGGGACGTACACGATATGAAACCATGCAACTAGAAAATTTATAAATACCATCGACGAAATTTGATCCGTTATTGGTGGCTGATGTAGCAGTAACACACACCTGAAGTTTACGCGTACTTAACGCACTTAAAACGAGTGCAGTAAGCGGTCTCGCAAGGCACGAAAAAAATGCAGTCAAAGCAAGAAGTACTGGTACGGAAGGTGGCACCAAAGCGTGCCAGTCGACTCCAGAAAGCTTCGCACCACCGAAAATTTTCGTTCAGTAGCAAATACATTGCGCCTATTGAACGATGGCCGTTTGCGGATGGGAAGCAGGAGCGTTGCATTCATATTTCGAGAAAAATTAACAGTTTATTTCACAGTTAAAATGTGTATTTTCTTATTAATGGCCTTTTAGCACATACCGAATGTTTCTTCTAAGGGCGCTTTTTCCTGCGCAACATTTGCTGCAGTGTAACGCAATAGAATACAGCTAAGAAGTGGTAACTAATAAAATGGTGAACTGACATTGAATCGCTAACCTTTTAAGTCTGACTGCTAGTCTCCTTATTGATTGGGAAGCTTGTTCTCCGGTTCTTTCTGTTTTCACAAACACCGGAAGTAATGTATGTTTTTTAGATTTTCAAAAACGCTGTTACCCTCGGCGCTGTGACCCAACAAATTTTCTGTACATTGCGCCAATATACATGCTCCTTCGAAGATGCTTGAGGCAATGCAACGCCTCCAGTGAAAGTAGCTCATTGACTTAGATCAACTTTGTTAAGGCTACAAAGCCGAAGATAACTGCATTTTCGAAATTCTAAAAACTGAAATGGATATTCCTTACTGTTGGCTACACACTTCCGAATATATAAGCGGCTGTTGTGGGACGCGGCCGTTTGCGTACTACATCTCACCTTCCAGTACGCACACACGAAACAAGCAAAACACAACGAAACAGTACACGAAAAGAGTGCACGAAACACACGAAACAAGGATAATGAATGAATCAATATTAATTGAAAGTGGTGATGGTTGGAGCTGCGGTGCGTCAGGTCATTCCTTAGTCCAGGGCCCCAGTGATTACTGCTTACATCTTGGAGATGGTGAGCAGCACCTCCTACAGCATATCCTGTAGATCAAAAGGTTTAGAGCAGCAGAGTGGATTAATATTGTAATAATAATGCAATCACGCGAACCGCAATAAAGTCGATGACCTGGCGAATATAAAACAAAACATTCCCAAGCTCGAAACGTCTAACAGCCGCGAAGTATGAGAGTAACTAAATTAATTACAAATTATTGATCAGTTCATCTGCTGGTAAAGCGTTTCATGTAGATACTGTTTTTCCGAAGAAATAAAATTTCATGCACTTCCTGCATTTATTTACTGTAGTTCTATTAATGTGATCCCTCCTACTACAGATAAAGCGGGACGTCTTAAAGTATTTACATCTGTCTACATGAGCCTTTGCATAAAAAGCTTAGACTCTTAGAAGCCAGCTCGATTGAACAGTATGGTTCTTAATACTCCGACATAGGAAATCTTGCCACTTTTCGGCCGCTTTGTTGTTTACCAAAACCAACTTCGTATTTTTCTTTTTGGTTTGAAAGAACAAATTTGGTGAACCTTGAATTGAATTAGTGAAATTAAAAGAAATGAATTAAAAAAAAAACCTTGAAGCTCATTCAAGCAGTAGTTGGCGATAAGCAACAGAATGTGGCGTTTCCCCCCTTGTAGTGTTTTGCCCTAATCTCCTCTCATTATCTAGCCATGCCCAGAGTACACATGTCTTTCTTAATTTTAGCGCTAATTTTGCCGACTTTTGGCAAGGAATTTATGCGAAAACGGAGATGGGACGGGGACGGATAGTCCAGTATTTCATGTGCATTGTTGATCATTTCGTCTTATGCGGTGATCATCCCCAAGAAATGACGCAATGACGAAGAAAATGTCACAGGGTCCGATGTCAGCGGTCACATCGCGAACTATTTGTAGAAACCATTTGATTGGAACGTTGCAGTTAAATTCGAACCTTATGGCCCAAGGCGAATATCTTGCGGCCGCCTTTCCTTCATTCTTCCTTAGCCGACGCTATACTACTGTCACACTGAGCGGACTTCTTAACTTTTTTTTTCACGCCTCGCTCAAGCTTGTTCACTCAAGTTAATAACGGAACACGTAGCAAACAGTTGACCCTCAGCACAAGTTCTTTCAAGAGAAACTTACTTACGCCTTGAGATCACCCTCTACGTCGGTGGAGGGTGTCATGATGTTGAGGCGGGCCGACATGCTGCGCCTGTAGCAACACATTCGGGTGGTGCTCCGGGTTGAAGTAGAAGCGGATCAATACGCTGGCTAGCAGCGACAGCAGCAAGACCAGCCTAAGGGTCGCGCTGGCCGCATCAGCCGCCAGCTTGCACGACAGCTGGCAGCACTCTCGTACCTGTGACTGCAAACAATGTAGCCATAGTGGTTACAAAACAGCCACAAACAGCGGATTGATCACAGCCTATCGTGTTTTTGTTACCGTCTTCACCGGTTTGTAATCGTTAAAAAATACTGCTCATGTCGGGCCGTTGCAACAAATGTAGGCCAAAATAATTCGGCACCATCGGTCGCAGAATTCATTGTATTGACTTTTATCAGTGGCCCACGCTACAGGTCACTCTGAATTAAAAACTTGCGACGCCTGTTTATGAGCTGCTGTCTGGTTGAAGACGTGCGTGGCATGATACATAAATTACATAAAACTAAAACAATATCTTTGGGAAAGCGCAAGAAAACAGGGGGATTCTAGGATGATGCAAGGAGGAAGTTGCTTATAAGTCGAGCTCGCGTATAACGAACATGACCGTCAAGCGGCGTCCGTTCGTTATATCCCGAAGTTCGTAGTAAGTAGCCCACAGCTTTAAAAGAGTTGATTGTCGAAATACATTTTTTTTATTTGCGAAAAAGTACGTGATGGCAGTCTGTTTTGCCAACGCAGATCCGATGTGGGAGGTTTCCAGTTTATTTAAAGCAGAAGCGTGCTCTTCGCCGGGGCACTTGGCATAGACAAGTTGTCTTAGGCTCTTTATGTAGCCCATTGATACAGGCGCGCTTCTGGGTGCTGGCTCCGAAGTTTCATCCTCATCTGATACCTCCGCGTCACTCTCGTCCCGCACTTCAGAAACGACGCCCTCTTCTATGCACGTGCGGTTCCGCGGTGTCGGCGCCGTCATCGACAGAAATAAAATCACTCCAACCAATGACATGACCCCCCATGTCTTAGTCGACGATGCGCTGCCACAAATGGCCGCCGGGCTGGTCATCCTCCGAAGCATCAGGATCGGCATCAGACACTGTGTCGACGAAGCCGGCCTCGCGGAAGCAGTTCCGCTCGCCAGTGACCGTCACCTCCGCCCAGGCAGCTTTGAGCTCCAAGCAGGGCACAGGGCACTTAATCCCATCGACCGACTTCATTGCGCACCGGACGGTGGCTCGTTGCTGCAGCCTATGCGCTCGCACCCGTGCTCACGAATGGGCGCGGCGCTCCTCGAGTATGAGCGAGTATGAGTATGAGTATGACTCAAGGCCCATACCCCCTACGGCTCCTGCGCGCCCTGGCCTGGTGCCTCGGAGATAAAGCGAGAGATCGTCGGCATTGCGGGAAAGCGGAGCACACCCCTCTGTGCTGTGCAGCAGCTGGCCTGAGCCGTCATACACGAGGAGCTCCAGGACCATCTCCTCGTGTACACCGACGGCTCAGTGGCCCGCGACAGCTGCTCCCTTGCTGCGGCGGCCGCCATCCCCGCCCTGCGACAGCACAGCCAGAAACACGCAGCCTTCCTGGGCTCCTCCACCACGGCTGAGTTGATGGGTATCCGGCTCAGGCTGGACCCGCTGCTCACCCTCGGCCCTCCGCCGCCCAGGAGTGGTCTGCTGTGCGACTCCCGCACTGCCCTTAGCCGCCTGCAATTCAATGGCTGCGGTACCCCACTAGTGCAGGACATCGGCTTCCGCATCGAGCACCTCGCTCAAAGAGGATGCGCCGTGAGTGCACAGTGGGTGCCCGGTCACTGCGGCTTCCCCGGCAACGAGGAAGCTGACGGCCTCCCGATCGCCGCACATCAACTACCTGCCATCGATCTGCCTTTTGTGATGAAGGACGTGCGTGCGGTCATCCAGGACCATCTCCGAAAGCAGCACCCCGACGCACGCATCGCTGGAAGTGAGCGCATCGACAGCATCACCGGCTGCCGCGCACTTATACGCGGTCGCAACGTATAATGAACCTCCACATGCGCATTGGCTGCGTGTCGTCCGAGGAACGACGGGAGCGTCACGGAATCGCGACGAGTGATTCGTGTTTACCGGATGCGGTGCAGTGGAAACACAGGAGCAAATGCTCCTTCGCTGTGCCGCGTTCGCCGATGCTCGTCGCGATATGCATGCGGCCTATAGGCGTTGGGCATACATACTACCAGACTCACTCAAGACGCTATTTTGACCGCAGGGCAGTGCGCGCACTCTTGAGCGATCTTTGGTGAGCTTCTGTGCATTCCTCGAACACACGGGTTTGACGTCCCGTCTGTTCTCCGCCGGGTAGTTACATGCAAAGACCGAACGCTCCGTGAGAGCTACCTTGGACGATTAACAATTGGACACCCCACTCCATGCAGTTGTAGTCAACACAGTGCTGTGCGCGCGTGTTTTTTATAGCTCCATCATGAACTAACCACGCGCGCAACCTGCACTCATTTCTTATTGTGTAAATAGTTTCCGTATATAACCTCTTCCCATATCCTTCTTTTTGTCCCCTCGCCTCTTTCATTTCATTTCTCCATTCTGCCTGCTATTCTTTATTTCCTCTGCCCCAGCTCAGGTGCTTCAGTATCGATGACAGATGCCGGGGCTTGGAAAAATCTTTTCCTTTCTTTTTATTATGATACTAATAAAACCACTTAGAACTAACATGGCATAACTGCGCATGCACAGCAGCGAGTATAAAATGCGGAGGTGACACGTCGGCCGTATCGCAGTCGTTTCCTTTGGGTGGCGAGTTGGAGAATCCGGACGCTGTTGAGCGGCGGTATCGACAGAAAAAGATCAATTTCTAACAACGTGTAATCTGTAATAACCGGGCTAAACGACTGCCAATTTTTAGGGGAAAGAAAATGGCGCAGAATCTCTCTCACATATCGGCGGACACGCGAACCGCGCAGTAAGAGAAGGAAAAAAGGAGTGACTGAGAGAAGGAAGGGAGAAAGAGATGCCGTAGTGGAGGGCTCCGGAATAGTTTCGACCACCTGGGGATCTTTAACGTGCACTGACATCGCACAGCAGGTGACTGTCAACGGAATTGGCTTTCAGCGAGTTTTTAAACGAACTTATCGCTGTGAAGCTTCCTACGACGAAGGCATTATGCGGATCGTTTGGCTTATTCTTCTCTGAGTCACCGCAGAACCCAGCTTAGATTTAATTGGCGCGCCCTGATGTTACACAGAATTTGGGGCCTTATTTATGTCCGTGCAAGTACAGTGGTCAAGCTCTTACATGTTTGGTCACTAAGTCCTCCGGAAGGAGTAATTGCGCAGAGTCGACGAAGGGAAAGAGGTCTATCGCGTGCATCAAGACCACGTCCACCAGTATCAGATCCCGGGACGAGTACGGCTCCACCAGAAGCACGAAGGCGGTGATGAGCAGCGCGGCAATGATGGTCTGGGTCTTTTGAAATTTCATCTGGAGAACCAAGGCCGCGAGCATCAAGCACAGGCCTCCGGCAGCTTCGTTCATCCAAGGGCTCAGGTACGCCTCCTGAATGCGGTGTAAAGAAAGGATCCCCGTCGACGTGGAAATGATCCGCTCCCAAAAAATTGCCAGTGGCTTAACGTGGCTAAACCTGCAATTCAGCGAAAAGCCAGGGCGCTTGCCAAGCTTTTTAGGCTCGTCCTGGCAGCTCCGCTACACGCTCGCGACAGCCGTTCTATATACACCCACACGACCACGTGGCTATGACGTGGTATCCCATGGTCTTACGACACCCCCATCAGACGTCATCGCGAGGCTTCACATCACCCCATCGGATGTTCTTAAGGTCAAAAGTGAATCCAAAGGTCACCCAATCTCAAAGGTCAACGAAAGGTCATGGGTCATGGTCAGGGTTCAAGGGTTCGACACCATAACTGTACCACATATAGTCGACTAACGTGGCTGGGCTGAAGGTCGTTGAAGGTCATTATCCTGCTTACGCGACGAATGCTTTGCCTAGCGTTGTGAAGTTTTCGCTTCAAATGCGGCTCTAGACTGCTGCCACCGTTTTTTTAGCTGGAAGTAGCACCCGCTTGTTCGTGCCTAGATATTTATCTGTAGTAGTAAATGAGATGTGTATAATCTGTAATAAGCATAATTATGACATGCAGAAATATTTTCAACGTTTCAAGTTCAGGCTGTAAACAGTCGTTTCCTGGAGCAGTGTCCAAGGTTCCGTGCGTAATACATGAAACAGCAGCTTGTGAAGGGAAGTGCTCAAAGAGAGAGAGAGAGAGAAAAGGAACTTGCCGGGATGGCTTATATTATAAATGATCTTAACCTACTAGAATTGTATGGGTTAAAAATAACGCATCGTATTCTCAGTGTCAAAGCAGGCAGTAAGAAAAATGAGGACGGAAAAAAGGCTGTGAAGAGACATGTCATCTAGTTGAACGTACTCCCCTTTCTAATATATTTTCGTAAGGCTATCGGTTTTTTGTTTACCTCTAATCTAGCCGCCAGGACGGAAGGCGTTAGGCAGTAAGCCTCAACCGCCAGGGAGTCTTCCAGGCTTCGGTTGTTCTGCGCACAGGTGAGGAGCGTCTCGTTGGAGTACCGGCACTCGCCAGAGGTCAGGTGGCTGCATCCCGCCATGGGCTGAAGAAAGATTAGGAAACCAGGTTAGGAGCATTTGGCACATAAAATTTGCGCGTATCTTAAAAAAAGGAAGTTCTGCTTTATGTCACATGTTATCCAGCACAGCTCCGTATGGTGGTAGGGTGACATCATAAACCGTCCAGGATGAAGGACTAGTACGTGAAGAACATAAAAAGCTTCTTCGACGCTAAATAGAAATAGAGAATACAGGGTTTAGAACGCTAAATGGTGGTGAGTGGATTTTTGCTTTTTGACGGTACCACGAGTGTTCTAAACCCTGTATCTTGGTGGTCGTTTTGGTGGCGCTTTAGGAGGCAGAAACATAGGTGGGCGCAGGAAATTAGACATGGGAGAGGTCTTTGCCCTGCAGTGGTCGTAGTCAGGGTAATGATGATGATGATGTCATTTCTTATTTGCAGGTGGTCTAGGGCTCGAAATGTGACCTTATCGTTCATGCACCTTCCCATGGATTGTTTTCAAGTCCCTGTTTGTGTGAAAGCAGGGTCAGGCCTGCCTTGCAGCGTTAATTTTCGTAAATACGCAACAGAGTTCACTGTTTGAGTGCTCTAGACAAGTGTGTGGACATTTGTACGACATTACTTACATGGATCACCGAGCGGTGCTCGCCTATCGCCGCTAAGTACTTTATAACTGAAACTTTCTCTCATGCTGGATCGGTTTCAATGGCTCTGTAACGTCAAAGCACTGTATAGATCGCGTGACGCTGGAGGAAACTGCGATATAATCGCTGCTTCGTAATTGTTTGTAATTCAGGGTCTTGAAAGTGAAATAAAACGACGAAGCAGTGATTACATTAGTTTTTTCTTGCCTTCTGTGACCTATACGCAGCTTTGACGTCACAGCCACTGTTCGCCTTTTTAAAACGAAACTGAAACAGCGTAAGAGAAAAACTTGATTATAAATTCTTTAGAAATCGTAGGCGAAGACTATCGTGGTAATCCGTATATACCAGTGTCTTATGCATCATTACAATGAAGAAAACAAGCACGCAAAAATTAGATGTCTACACACCTTTAAATTTCGGTGTGTATATGTTTATTCCGCGAAGCATTCAAAACCAAATGCGATCCCGAAATGCGACCACCGAGTAACATTTCTCTCTAAACATTTATCCTCGAAATAACCGAAAGGAGAAAGAGAAGGGGCTGTATAAGTCTCGAGCTTTCTTTCTGTGGTGGTTTAGTTCACCGGGTCTGCATAAATTAATGCGATAGCGTTAAAGGCACCATTACCCGGACAATCTGACGTCGGCGTTGTCGGCGTTGTGAGCGAGAAATAGGGTGGCGTAGAGTGGCCCAGGTGGCCACGTGACCTTTAGGTGTCACCACAGCTGCCCAGCCAAATAGTGAGAAAACTCACCACCATGGCAGGTGGCTGTTAAATTAATAATTGAACGCGAGAGGTTGCTCGGCAAATGCAACTTGGGTCTCGCAAGCCCCACTGTTGGAAGCACCTGCCATCTCGGGACAGTGGCGCATCCCTCAACCGCTGCAACATTGCAGAAGGAGTGGTGTGAGCACTCCCAGGGACCTATGAATATGAAGTTGAGAACGACCAATTCCGCATCTGTGGACATGAACTCATTACCACTATCGCGTCATATTCGTTAGGCTGAGGTCAATTGTCCCTTCTAATTTTTGCATTGTCTGTGCAGTGGTGCGTCGCCAAAGTTGTAGTGGGAATTGGTGAAGCTACCATGCCGATGCTTTTACCTCGCAGTATATTCAAACTTCAATGTTGATTCATGGACGAACGCACTGAACATCCGCACAGCCGAAAAATCGACCCGCGTAGCCTATGACCCAAGAATAGTGCGATCCAGCCCGAAAAGACCGCTTTATTTTAATACCTTTCCTCAGAACCTGCATCATTATACAAATGTTCAGGCATTTATAATGTGAAGCTTATGGTACCTCTGTAAGTCTCATTTTGAATGGTTGCGAAGAAGGCCCCCTTCTTCAATTTCGAATACCTTTTGAGTTTTAGTCAAGCTATCATCGATCAAGGCTGTACCGCGTGTGAGGCCTGAATAACCAAAGCACAGCTTGGACACCTCCGCTTGTGAGCCCTCCTTGGCTGCACGAAGACAGAAATGGTTTCCTGCCAGCTTACGTGGACGCAGACGGTCGCCAGGCTCGGAAGTGGGCCGCAGAAAGCCGCGTCGTACATGGCCACCGCAGTCACGATTACACTGGCGAGCACCTTGTAGAAGAGGATCACAGGCAGCAGGCAAACCAGGGAGACCACGAGTACGTGGCGCAACATGCCGCACGCTGAGGGGCAGCAACAAAAGGTTAAAAAGTAGCGCTGGTTGGACTGTTGTTGTTGTTGTTAGCCTATCAAAAGATGGCACATACCCACACTGGGGGATGCTGGCCGTTCTGGACACCACTTCGTTCTTCTTAGTTCGGACACGAGACGGCGCAGAGCCTGGAGGACACATGGATCGCTGCTTCGATGGATTTTAGGGGAGCAGTTCTTGTTGAAACAGGCGCGGACCAATTTAGCGTCCAAAAATTTAAAACATTAAGGAGGGGGGGGGGGCACTTTGTGGACCTAAAGTGCGGTGAGGCGAAAGCCTTTAGCACGGTGCATGCTGCTTGTGTCTCTGATGTGTCGTTAAGGCGTTGATTAAGTACATAATTGTTTGTGAATCTTAAATGCTGGAGACAACGGAGGACGTTTGGAGGCATCTGTCTGATTCGACACCTTTCCGCAAACACTGTCCAGCGTCCTTACGCTAGACAGAATATAAGTTGAGACAGAAAAATGAATGAATATGTTTCCCGGGTGTTAATCCAATTAAAAATAAACAAAATATCCTTTGGACAAATGAAATTCCGCCACCAAAAGCTGGAAATGAAATAAAATGGAAATGGTGCTACAGTGACCCGCAGCCGAGAGGGGGCTCGCGGAGAATAGAAATGTGTTGAAAGGAAGTAGCGTAGTCGTTAACACGCACGCCTGCGGAACGGAAGGATGGTGGTCCTGATCAATTCGTGCGCAGAGATTTTTTTTTATCTAGTTGACGTCATTTGATTCACAGCTATAGTGTGACAGGTCTCGAGGAATGACGGACAATGATGAGCCATTAAAGGCTTTCGGCTTAAAAGTGCTGACGGAGCTTTATCCTGTCCCCTGACCTGATGGCTCTTTCTGTGAGCTGGTTTTATAATCCCACCTTTTTTTCTAATCTTTAAGTTCATTCTTCGGTACGAAGCGGTAGACTGAAGTAACAACGTTTTCACAGTTTTTATTCGCAACGGTAAGTATTTCACTCGTCGGGTCTCTTCGCTTGTTCAGTTGTACAGCCTGGAGGAGCGCAATTTACTTGGCCTGAAGCCAGCCGCGAAGGTCGGCGGACCTGGCCACGCCGGAGACCAACCTGCGGCATGAAGGACGACAGTTTTTCTCGGCGTAGGTTTGCACAGAGGACGAGATTCAACCATGATAAAAACTTCCGAAAAAGTGCTCATTACTGGCCTACATTTTTCCTTGAACAATTTTTGTGAAAAGCTGATGCCAGCCGGGTTTCCTGGCGTGCCGGAAAGCTCAGGTATAGTACTCCCTTCAAAGATTTAAAGCTCTCTATGAATGACAATGGATTCTTTCCATTTGCAAATTTGTAGCGAAGGGGTCGCTACACGAACATCCTCACACGACCGAGAAAGAAACGCAGAGGCCATTGAATTTTAGAGAAACGCCGCCGCTTTTCGCTAATCAGAAACCGCACGACAAATATAGAAGAAATAGTTCTTAAAAGGGACATTGGCTACACTGAAGATGGCATATATCGATAAGGTACCGCTGTATAATCACGGACAGAACATTTACATAGAAAACGCAGCTTTTAGAGGCGAGAAAAAAAGAAATAAGTATCGCTACCAGCGGCCGATTTCGTAAGTGCTTGCATTGACACTGATTTTGGGGGCGCGGATCGCAAAACCTATTCACTTCAAAGCAGTGGAAACGAGACGTTTTGGGGTTTATATAGTGGCAGGAAAATTGGAAAATTCAGTTTTCAATGCCATAACTGTGTCTTTTGCTGTCGGACAAACATACAAGGGTCCAGATTAAAGCTAGCCATTTTGAACTAAAAAAAGGGGACCAAACATGTGCTCAAGAAGGGTCACATCGCGCTAGAAACACCAGGACGATGCCACGGAGTTCGCGCCGCAAAAGCGGGATTCGGAAGTGCATGCAGGAGCTGCGCTGGTCAAACGTGTATTGAGAGTGCATAATTTTAGATTCATTCTACTGCGTTAGAAGTGCGGTAATATTTTGTTGGAATATCCGCCACCTGTATTTAGGTATGTGCGACGCCTCCACCCTTTAGCTCTTCTAGTGGCTCAAAGTGCATTGGGGTACCCTTCGTGAGCCCTGTGGGAGTGGGGGTGGCTCTTCGAAGCACCCGTTGCTAAAAATCATGAGCTACCACGACGCTCTGACGCCCACTCACTCGCACTACATGCCGCCCCCCCCCCCCCCCCCCTTGTCCGTCCTGAAAGTCTCCACACCGCGGAACCCCACGGAGAAGTAAGACGAAGAAGAGATGGCAAAATCAATTACAAGGACGCAATAGGAAAGCAATGCGAAACAAAAAAAGTTAGGTAGGGTATAACTTCGGTTATACCCAAAGGTCCAGCGATAGCATTTTGGTGATGGCCCAGGACAAATTTGGATGTAGAAATCGTTCCGGGCACGCACAGTCGTGGTTGAACACCAATATTTGTGAAGGTCAAATTACGGGGGTGGCCCGAGGAACATTTTTTGAAAGAACCTGGGTAAAGTTTGAGGTCGGTATCGTGTCGAGCATGCATAATTTCGGGCTATATCGATTTTGGTCCTAACCGACCAAGGTCAAATTTAGGCGGTGGGCCGGGCAACGTCTTTTTTTTTAAATGACACAAACTAGATTTACAGGTCGCCATCGTATGGGGCTCGGTAAATTATGGTTTGACATCGATTTTGGTTCGAATCAGCCAAGGTCAATCCGTTGCTATGCGGGGCTTCTCAAGGTTAAACGAAGGTCAAATAATGCACGGAATAGTGAGCCACCTTTGCGTAGAGAAGCGCTGCTGCTCTAAAATTGTATAAAATTAGTGCTAATGTACTTTTATTCTCTTAACCACCTGTGCATTTCTTTTCTTCATATCTTTGGTAACCGTTGCTTGCCTGGGGTTGTCACATAACCAGTCGCAACCAACCGAGCCAACCGACAGAGTTCAGCTGCAAGAGAATAGCTTACGGCCTGTGATCATCCTTTACGCCGGTAGAGGGCGTGTTGAAGGGGCTGTTCCAAATGCAGCGCCTCTTGTATCCCATACGGGTGGGGCTGCACAGCAAAGTAGATGCGGCTCCCCATGGTGCTTAGCAGTGACAGCGACATGGCCAGCCGGATGATCCCACGGGCCGCGTCAGCCGTCAGCTTGCACGACAGCTGGCAGCACTCTCGTACGCGTGCCTGCAAACAGCATCACCCATGTCTGTTGCAAAAACTTATCTTCAAGAATGAATTAGTCACAGCCAGTGGTACTTTATTCAACCTCTTTTAGACGGGAGCAAAAGCTCTGTTAGTCAGCATTAAAACAAAAATATATTTGCCTTGTCTCGGTGTTGCCATGAAATCAGAGGATAAATGTTCAACACGAGGTGCAATACTTTCACTGTGGAAATTTATCAAGCGCTGTGTTGCACGTGGTCTGAATGCCTTGAAAATACATGCAACAATGCATCATGAGGATAATGTAGTCGAATGTATGCGCAGCAGAATGAATATTTCAGCCAGACTCATCCAGCTGGGTGCTCGTGAAACCTAAGTTTTATTGGGCGGCTGAGAGCAAGAAAAACTTTTAACCAATCGAAAGTTGAGGAACGCTCCTCATGGCACCCCTTCTGTAACAAGAACTTGAAAATGCGATGGCTTGAAAGCACAGTGAGTATTGCTTTCAGTCTTTCAATACCACTCAAGCTGGAGAACTCACGCATTTTTTTTAAACAGACTCTAAACAGAGTTGCATATACCCGAAATTTGAGAAGAATATGCGTTCACCCAGCCACGGTGAGTCACGTTTTGAAGAATGTGTTTTTAACACCGAGGCCAACCAGCGACAGGGTCGTTCGAAAGTCTTCAGGCGAAAGGCTTTCCGTTTGAGCCGCATGGTAATGTCACCACGGCACCGTTAACGACCAAAGGGCCCTAACATGCGAGAAGGAGGTTCACTCTCGCTGTTAAAAAGCTTTCTGTTTAACGTCTCCTTTGAATGCTCCATGTATCAGAATATTAAAGGGACTTTAATGCCACTGGAACTGAACACTGTGGCCGGAATACTTTTAACGGGGGCTGTACGTGGTGTCCCGCTAGCAAAAGTTTTACAGCGGTGAAACTTGAGAAAGATGGAGAGACGTGAGAAATCGTTAGCTCTTATCTTCCGCGGCGTCTGCCTGCAGCACAGCTCGGCGCTGAGCTCAGCTATTGAAGGGTCAATGAAACATTTCTCAAAGTGGATATAAAATGCAAGATTGTCCAGACTAAACGTCGCCGAGCGCTCATGCCGTGTGTGTGTCCTCAAAATCGAGCCGATAGTTTACAAATAAATTATTGACGTCATCGTACCCCACAAGAATACTGCTGCACTAAAGTCATGCGCCTCGCACGACCAAAGTCGTGAGGGGGCTTTTATGGGTCCGTAAACACCGCAAAGTCGTTACAAGAAGAAGCATGCAGGAGGTGGCTTGGAAAACGATTTGCTGGAGATGACGGCCCCTCTCACCCTTCCAGACCCGCCCTCCAATGTCGTGTCTTGGCAGAGGAGCATGCGGCTAAAAAAAAATAAAGCACCACGCCGGGTAAACTATTGGGAGGCAGAGCTAACAGTGTGTTGTAACATTAATTGTTACAGGTCACAGCTACCGGTTACAGGTTACATTGTTAGAGGTTACAGCTGGACAGAAAAATGAATGAAGGGAGAAGGGTGGACGATTTAATGTGCACGTATCTTCTCCTTTTCTTACCCACACTGCCACCCTTTTCAGAGGTTTTTTAACGCAAACAGCTATTACCTCTGCCCAAATCAAACCCAGGGCCTTGGTCATATATGCTTACGCGCTTGATAAATGCGTCCGTAGAGATGAATGTCGAAGAGTTGACGAACGGAAGGAGGTCCATTGCGTGCATGGTGGCCCCGTCGAAGAGGAGCAGGTCCCGGATTGAGCGCGGGTCGACGAGAAGCACGAGGCCGGCGATGGGTAGGGCGGCAGTGATCGAATAGGGAATCCGAAATTTCATGCGGAGAACCAGCGCTGCGACAACCAAGCACAGGCCCGCGACAGCTTCGCTGCTCCAAGAGTAGAGGGATGCCTGCTGAGCGTAGTTGCGAGAAAAAAAAATCCGTGAAGACGGAATTGCCTAATCGCGGGAAGGACAAAAGCTCCCGACGCTCTTATGAAACGACCTAATGCGGTTATGGCAGCACACGTTTAGCCTGCATAGAGGAACAAGTAGTAGCCTCCTCTAAAGGATGCTGCAGTCGGCATACACCAGTGTCTGAGCTAAGGTCGACGTATACACTTTCGGTACCTGAACAGTCGACAGAAAGACTGACGACGGAAAAAGAGCTAGTGAGATAATGTGATTTGACCAATCGGCCGCAGGAAGAATTTTCAAGAGCATGCTTTTCTTGTGCACATTTCCTTACATACCTCATCATTACAAAGAGTTTGGTTCTTACCTTGAATCTAGCGGCCTGGATGGAAGGAACTAGGCAGTAAGCCTCAACCATCAATTCGTCTTCCAGGCTCCTGTTGCCCAGCGAACAGGTGAGGAGCGTGTCGTTGGAGTACCAGCACTGGCCAGATGTGAGGTGGCTGCAACCTGTCCCGGGCTGAAGAAAGAGCGATTGTATTTTCAGTGACATATGCGTCTTCGAATATTGTTAATTTCAAAGCATACTAAAAAAATTTCAAGAAATCAATGCGATTCGTGCGCAAAGTATGCGTTTGGATCAGTGTTCCCCGCGGACGGACCACCAGCTGCCTGTGACGAGTTCAGTTCACACCGTGCAAGCGAGCGGCTTCATCCCATTCGTCAATCACCGCACGATATACCAAATCCCCGGCTTCACTCTCGGGCTACAATCACGCAATCAGAATGTGACTCGCCTTACTCCCCACCCCTCGGCTCTGATTAGCGACAGCAATGTCCTTCACGCTACCCGTAGCATCCCGCGCCCTCTTCCCACTTAAACTGTCCTCTCCCTTCGTCCTCTCCCCTCAGACTAGAAAGTTCGTTTCCTGCTCTCCACTTTACATTGACAGATTTCAAACCTCCAGGAATAACTTGAGGGCCCCACTACAGGCTCAAAGGCAAACCATGTTGCTCGAAGCCTTTTACCATGTTTTTTCCTCTTAGGACCGTGGTACAAAGGGCAATACGCTTGTCTAGAACACGCTTTGAGTGTGTTTCAGGCTGAGCCCACAACACCTAGCCATATTATTTAGATACAAATGGTCTGGATGTAAGCACGTGCAGTTGAACTCATGATTTCAACGTCAGTTTTTGCCTTCCTGGCCGCAGCAGCTTTGGGAGCTGCGGAAAACACAGTTCGGTCTTTCTAGACAAGTGTTTTGTCCTCTGCACAAGAAAGCAAAGCTTGGCTCGCACAGGCTGTGAATCTTTGGGGTTTTTAGCCGACTTACGTGTGCACATGTGGTCGCCAGGCTTGGAAGCGGGCCGCAGAACGACACAGCGTACTTCGTCAACACAGCCAAGATTGCGCTGATGAAGACCTTGTAGAAAAGAATGACGGGCAGCAGGGAGACTACCAAAGCCACTAGCATGACGAAGAACATGGCGCAAGCAGAGGCTGGCTGGATGCGGTCGCGTCTTCGCTTTGATGGATGCAGCTTTCCTTGCGACAAGCGTGGCCTACTTCAATACACAGTGAAATAAAAATGGGTGGTGCGTGGTGATCCACGGCTCCTTCACCGCAACCAAAGCGCCGTTTCTCGTATTTCAGGAGCACTGGTGCGTGTGGAATATTTGCCTATCTTCTTCTTTTAAGCCCTCACCTGTGCAGGGCAGCGCACTAATTATCCATCTTTTTAAAAAAGTAATAGATGCTCTGTTTTCTAGTCAGCGCCCCGAAAAAGAATTCTTTCATTTTTTTCGTGCCATAAGATAGGTAATAATGCTCATTAAAACAAAGAAAGCGTTGTACCGCAAAAATGCCAGGAGCTGCACTTCCGAACAAAAGCAGGGAAGATAAGAATGAGGTTGGAAGCTGCCATTAATCCTGAGGGCATCAACATCATTCTGCAGCAACGTTCTCGAGATGGAGATGGCAATGAGAAGAAGTGAGGCAGTGCAAACAAACTGGTGCCAATAACTGGTGCCAATAAACATCACTTGAATGAAATCTCCTTCAACGCCATTAACCTTATGATCAATACTTTTTATATTATACCCAGAGTAAGAAACTTCAATGGTGCCGGGCATTTATTTTTGGTGAGGTCCTTCCACGTTCATGGGTTTTCGGCCCGGTTTCAGGGTAGCTGTGCAGGCTTGAGCAATGTGAGGTTGCCGCCGCGCTGTTTGTAGGCACGCCTTTAACCTCCCTGATGATGAAATCTTTTATTATAATCAGGACATCAAACGGCATCAAATCGGCATCAAACGGTGACGCTGGCGCGCCGCCCTTTGATGCTGAAGGCACGCACAGTACTCAAAGAATACAAAAAGAAAAAAGCCGGCATAGAAGCCGAGAATCGAACCAGGGCTTCCGGCGCTCGAGATGGGGACGCTTCCACTCCGCCACTACAGCGTTTCTTTGGTACCTCTCGCTACGTATATCCTGGCATAGCCGATCTATGCCACTGCCAATTTTTTCCAATGAATATGCACAACCAACTTGCCCCGTTGCTGCCTTGTCTGTGTATTACTTTGGCTGCTCTCCCCTCATCTAGATGGCGTCGGCCACTACCCGCGTCCATTGCCTGTGGCAGACCATGTTCCAGAAGCTGCGGGCAGTGCGCCTGGCCCGTCCTTGATCGTAGTCCCACGTGTCGCAAGCAAGCGTCCTGACGGGTACTCTGTCGTTACCGACTGGGAGACGGACGTAGGCGCAGCACTAGCTGTAGCCGCCTTCTTCATGCAGTGGGAGCACGCCGTCTGCTACAGCTAAAGAAGAAAAGGCTAAAGGGGAGCGGCGCGCGCTAGCGCGCGCGCTCCCCTTTAGCCTGGTTATGCTACAGCGCCATTAGTTCTCGTTCCCACCACTGGGGCCACCTTGCACCGCTAGCTTGTAAATCCCCCCCTTTTTTTTAATTGGTTTTGGGGGGGAAAGGAAATGGCGCAGTATCTGTCTCATATATCGTTGGACACCTGAACCGCGCCGTAAGGGAAGGGGAAAGGAGGGAGTGAAAGAAGAAAGGAAGAGAGAGGTGCCGTAGTGGAGGGCTCCGGAATAATTTCGACCACCTGGGGATCTTTAACGTGCACTGACATCGCACAGCACACGGGTGCCTTAGCGTTTTTCCTCCATAAAAACGCAGCCGCCGCGGTCGGGTTCGAACCCGGGAACTCCGGATCAGTAGTCGAGCGCTCTAACCACTGAGCCACCGCGGCGGGGCATTGTAAAGGCCCTTGATAACATGAAAGTACCGCCAACCATTGTACTTTGCCGCCGCCGCCGCGCGACTTCCTCGCCTTCTCCTCGCCCCGTGCTCGCCCCTTCTCTGAGGGTCGGCTCTCCGCCCGATTTCCTGAGCGACGTTTGGTCTCCCTGCCGTTGCCCTTGGAAACGCGCGGGTCCGGCGTATTGCTTGTGTTTTAATTTTTCCTCCTCTCCATTTTTCCCCTACGCTCGGCCAGCGAATATTACAGCGCCGTGCTTTTATTGCAACGTGCAAGCGCTATGGCGTGCTGTTGCGCGTACAACAGCAGCAAGTGGCCTGATGATGGTTATGCGGTATTAATGATACCATATACTCTCGTTGGGGATTTTCACGTTCTTGAGGTCGGTGCTTTGTGGTGTCTCCCCTCGTGTCCGTGTTCGTCTTTGCGCTGTGAATGTAAGCATGGAATACCAACTCGCCCGGCTACTCCTTTTATGGATTAACCACGACGTCATAAAAAATGGTTGACACCGTTGGTTTAAAGGCATCATTCGAGGGTTGTTTGCTGCTTCGTTTTTAGGTTATTTTGCATGCGAGGCCAGAACGGAACGAATCGCCAAAAGATCCGCGCATTGCATCTTCTCTGCAGATGGCGACTGGGCTCAAAACGTACTAGTTCTTGCACCTGTAGCGTCGTCTTTATAACAACAAATAGGCAATTTTTAACAGACAGTCTTTTTGCCTAAGATCCCATTTTTCATTAACTTTCGTTCGCATTGAAACTGCTGCATAGATGTACAAAGTGACGTTGATTTGGGCTATGACATACACCACTATTGTATTTCCTTGAGCATGTTTTTCTCAACTGTCATCAATACTCCATAGCACATATATCTACACTAGCGTGGATGCTGAATATTATGTGATACTGCCGTCTGTTACGAGTATCTTGTCAATCAAGGTTCTTTTGCGTGCGCGAAAATAAATCATCCTGCTGACCATGCCCTCATTTTCTTTAATGATACATTTTAGGTGATGCCTAATCAAAATCCCAACTTTAGATCCCCTACTACATACTGGAGCGAAACTTCAGTGCAAAGTATAATATTGTAACGGAAAACAGAGAGACAGGTCGCTAACCAGCAGAATACAGCAAGCAGCCAGCCAGCCAGCGCGAGACACTTCTACGTCTTCGAAGACACTTCAGCGCCACCTGAGAACACCAGGTGGCATTACTCCCCCTCCAAAAAAAAAAAGAAAATCAAAAGCGGGGTTGCAGTATGGGCAGTGGAAAGAGAAAAAAAAACAGCACAAGCACACAAAAATGTACAAGGGAGGTGGGCGAAGGTGTCCCACGCGAAAACTAGCAGAACACCGAGCGTACTATCCATTACCGCGTGAAGTAGGGTTTCATGCGGACAACGTGCACAACCTCAGAGCGGGGTGGACGACGCTGAGGCTGCACAGTCCCGTCAGGAAGAACTTCGTAGGTCACTTCGGTGACGCGGCGCAAAACTCGGTACGGTCCAAAGTAACGGCACATCAGTTTTTCAGACAAGCCTGGGCGGCGTACCGGGGTCCACACCCAAACTTGGTCTCCCGGATGGTATTCGACGTGCCGATGACGGAGGTTGTAGCGGCGTGCATCCGTGCCCTGCTGCCGCTGAATGTGAAGACGAGCAAGTTGACGTGCTTCCTCGGCGCGCTGAGCGAACTGCTCGGCGTCTGGCGTGAGTGGGTGGTCATCAGTGCTGCATGGAAGCATTGCATCCAGCATCGTCTGAACGTCACGTCCGTAGACCAGACGAAATGGTGTAAATCGGGTCGTCTCCTGGGTGGCCGTGTTGTAAGCGTATGTGACGTACGGGAGAATCTTGTCCCAGGTTTTGTGCTGCGAGTCTATGTACATTGCGATCATGTCGGCGATCGTTCTGTTGAGTCTCTCTGTGAGCCCGTTCGTCTGTGGGTGATAGGCAGTAGTTTTGCGATGGTTCGTGTGACTGAGCTCGAACACGTCGCGCATGAGCTGTGCCGTAAACGCCGTACCTCGATCAGTGATTACGTGGGACGGTGCGCCATGACGCAGCACGATTTGTTGCATAAAAAACTGGGCGATCTCAGATGACGTACCGCGCTGCACCGCTTTAGTTTCCGCATACCTTGTTAAATAGTCGGTCGCGACTATGATCCATTTATGACCGGCCGATGACACAGGGAATGGGCCCAGAAGATCGATGCCGACTTGATCAAAAGGCGTCCGAGGGGGTTCAATAGGTTGGAGCAAGCCCGCTGGCTTGAGAGGAGGCGCCTTACGACGTTGGCAATCGCGGCAGCCTCTGACGTAACGCTGGACGGCGTGAGAAAGTTTGGGCCAATAATACGCCTGGCGCACGCGTGCAAGTGTGCGGGCAAAGCCCAAGTGGCCGGAGGTCGGCTCATCGTGACAAGCAAGAAGGATATCGGCGCGGAGATCTGCCGGAACGACGAGGAGGTGCGCTCGGTCAACAGTGCTGGAGTTTTTCTTAAACAAAATGCCGTTCCGGAGACAGAAGGCCGGCAGGTTTGTAGAAAATTGTCGGGGTACGACAGAAGCTCGGCCCTCCAGATAATCAATTATAGGTCGCAGGTCTGGGTCAGCTCGCTGGCGGGCCATTAGGTCTAAGGCGCTGACAACTCCAATAAAACCACTCTCGTCCTCTATGCTATCATCCGCTAACCCGACGGGCGCGCGAGAGAGTGCGTCAGCGTCTTCGTGCGTCTGGCCAGATTTGTGCACAATGGTGTAATCGAATTCTTGGAGGCGGAGGCTCCATCGGGCTAGGCGCCCCGATGGGTCGCGAAGATTTGCAAGCCAGCACAACGAATGGTGGTCGGTAACTACTTTGAACGGGCGGCCCTAGAGGTACGGACGAAATTTCATGGTTGCCCACATAACCGCAAGGCATTCTTTTTCTGTGGTCGAATAGTTTGTTTCAGCGCGAGAAAGCGTGCGGCTTGCATACGCGATGACCCTTTCCACGCCACCTTGGTGTTGGACGAGTACGGCGCCGAGGCCGACGTTGCTCGCGTCGGTGTGGACTTCTGTTTCAGCCTCTTCATCAAAGTGCGCAAGAACAGGGGATGTTAGCAGTCGTCTGCGCAGCTCGGCAAAAGCCTCCTGCTGCTCGGCAGCCCACACGAACTGTGTATCATTGCGCGTGAGGTGGTACAGGGGTGCGGCAATCTTTGAAAAGTCGGCGATGAAGCGGCGGTAATATGCGCACAGACCCAAAAAACGTTGCACACTTTTCTTTGTTGCAGGAACAGGAAAGTTGGCGACGGCAGCAGTTTTCTCGGGGTCGGGCTTAACGCCATCGGCACTCACGAGGTGACCGAGAAACTTCAACTCTTTGTACCCAAAGTGGCACTTCTCGGGCTTTAGCGTTAAGTCGGCCGATCGGAGGGCATCTAATACTGTCCTCAGGCGTTCAAGGTGTTCGGCAAAGGTTTCGGAAAATACGACGACATCATCGAGATAAACCAAACAAGTTTGCCATTTTAGTCCAGCGAGAACGGTATCCATCATCCGCTGGAAAGTTGCCGGCGCTGAACATAGCCCAAAAGGTAGCACTTTAAATTCGTACAGTCCGTCGGGTGTCACGAACGCCGTTTTTTCGCGGTCCCGCTCGTCGACCTCTATCTGCCAGTACCCACTCTTTAAATCAATGGAGGAGAAGTACTGGGCGCGACGAAGTCTGTCGAGCGAGTCGTCGATACGAGGCAGCGGGTAGACGTCTTTTTTGGTGATGTTGTTCAGTTTCCGATAATCCACGCAGAAGCGGAGTGTCCCATCCTTTTTCTTCACCAGCACGACAGGTGAAGACCAGGGGCTGCTGGAAGGTTGAATGATTCCATCTGAAAGCATCTCCTTCACCTGCGTTTGGATCGCCTCACGCTCCTTCGGTGAGATACGGTACGGCTGCTGATGGATGGGGCGGGCATCGTCGGGCGTAATGATGCGGTGCTTGAGAAGAGCCGTTTGCCGGACTTTCGACGAAGAAGCGAAACAGGAGGAGTATTCAAGTAGGAGGGCACGTAGTTCTCGCTGTTGAGTCACCGAAAGGTCCGGGCTGATGTCAAGGGATGGGCGCACAGGTCTAACAGCTTCGAACGCGAAATATTCAGAAACCTCCGCTAAGGGGTCGGCGAATGCGATGGCAGTAGCACGAAAAAGGTGCCGGGGCTCGTTAGAGAAGTTAGTCACCAGGAGCTCAGAGCAGCCGTCGCGGAGATGGATGAGACCTCGCGCTGAGCAGATGCCGTGGGTGAGCAAAAGGGACAGGTTGCCCTCTGCGACCGCTGTCCCTTCACGTAGTCCGTCGCAGTGAACACTCACAAAAACGCTGGCGCGTGGCGGAATCCAAACGCTCTCGGCGGATATTCTAAGGGCGGCGCGGCGTGGACAGTCCTCGGAGTAAACATCAGCTTTCTCGGTAGAAAATGTGACAGTGCGCTTTCGGAGGTCAATAATAGCTCCATACTCTCGGAGAAAATCAACGCCAAGGATACAGTCACGGGAGCAGTTCGGTAGAACTAGGCAGCTGACAACAAATGTGGAGCTGCGAATTTGGACTCTTGCTGTGCATAGGCCAAGCGGAGTTACGACATGTCCGCCAGCCGTGCGAATCTGCGTGCCGGACCATGGTGTCATTACTTTTTTAAGAAGCGCCGCTAGCTTTCCGCTTAAAATCGAGAAATCAGCGCCAGTGTCCACCAAAGCACTAACCTTATAGCCATCGAGAAGCACGGGTACATCCAACGAGAATCGATCTCCGAGTTCAGGTACTGCAGTCGTTGCCTTTAAATCGCGGTCGGTCGCTGTTCGCGTTGTCGGGGGGTCTTGTTCGTATCGATTGCCAGCGGCCTCGCCCCCTGAGGTCACTCTCTTTAGTTTTCCCGGCGGGGACTTGGCGACTGTCTCTGCGCCATCCAGGAGGAGCTTTGGGGCTGTGGCGAAGGTCGGCGTGGTGATGGAGACCGAGACTGCCGCTGGGGAATTGTCGCCATGCGCTGCTGGGCTACGTAGTCCTCGATCTCCCGGGGTCGTTGACCTCTTGGTGGACGGGGCATGTCGATAGGGAACCCCTGCAGCCCAAGCTGTCGATACGGGCACTGGCGATACAGATGACCGGGTTCCCCGCAGTGAAAGCAGAGACGCCGCCGATCCGGAGCACGCCACAGGTCCGTCTTCCGCTGGGGTGATCGTCGATTGTCGATGTAGTACGTGTCGGGGTGTGCGGAAAACAGCGAGCCTTGATTGGACGGAGGAAACTGCGCCGAAGAGGGCGCAGGACGTTGCAAGGCTTCAGCGTACGTTGGACGACGGCACTCCGTTGGTAAACGCGGCGGGTCAACGGACGGGAACGAAGGTCTCAAGGCTTGAACCTCTTCGCGGACCAGGCTAGCGAGAGAGCCGGCCGTCGGCAGGGGAGCACCGAAAAGCGCCTGGAGCTCTTCGCGCACAACGGAGCGGATCAGGTCGCGGAGAAGACCAGGGTTAGCCCCGAAGGCAGGAAGCGGCTCTGTAAGTGAAGCGGCGAGTACCGGCCGGTCGTAGGTGGTAGACCGCCGCAAGAGCATCTTCTCCATCGTGACCGCCTCCGAGAGAAACTCAGCAACAGTCCCAGGTGGACTGCGCACGAGGCCAGCGAAAAGTTGCTCTTTAACGCCGCGCATGAGATGGCGCACCTTTTTATCTTCGGGCATGGCCGGGTCAGCTCGCCGGAAGAGCCGAGTCATATCCTCCACGTACATGCTTACAGTCTCATTCGGCATCTGAATGCGAGACTGCAAAGCCCGTTCAGCCCGTTCTCGACGATCCGTGCTGGTGTAGGTCTCCAGCAGGCGTCGGCGGAACTCGTGCCATGATGTTAGGGCGTCTTCTCGGTTTTCGTACCAGGTACGTGCACCATCCTCGAGACTAAAGAAGACGTTTCGAAGTTTAGCGGCGTCGTCCCACTGGTTGAATGAGGCCACGCGTTCAAACTCGAGAAGCCAGTCCTCTACGTCTTCGAGCTGACTGCCGTGGAATGGTTTGGGCAGTCGCGGATTCTCCAAGGTGTAGTAGGCAGCAGCTGGCATGACAGGTCGATGGGTGGGTGCTCTGGCAGACTCCAAAAGCCCGTGTTCGGGAGGTAGGCCTTGATTTCTCCGGCTAGCACGGTGCACGGGGGTGTCCACTAGCGAAGGACTGGAGCCCAGGGTATCCGGAGGAGTATGAGACATATACAGGGATCTTTACCCAGCGCCTACACCAAAATATGTAACGGAAAACAGAGAGACAGGTCGCTAACCAGCAGAATACAGCAAGCAGCCAGCCAGCCAGCGCGAGACACTTCAACGTCTTCGAAGACACTTCAGCGCCACCTGAGAACACCAGGTGGC